>JAHPZR010023906.1:0-15000 GCA_019787425.1 Platygyra sinensis
CAGTACCATTTAGGTATACTAGTTATGAAATGTTAATGGTCTTAGCATCAAAAACGTCAAGACAAAATATATGTTCATCGGGACCCGACATAAAATATCACTGCTCCTCGACTTTCCATCTTGACAGATATCATATGGACTTGTGAATATCGCAAACATTGTCTTGCTCCGGCTTCAAACACTCAGTACAAAACATAATCACGTGCAACATTGCATCTACTGTAACTTAATACAGTTATATTTAACTTTTGGCAGTGTCGAAAATTTTTTGTTAAGTTGCTACAACCAATTGCAACCAACTTTTCCAGTTCGATGGTCAATTGCGTGAGCAGACTGACGGTGTAGTGATGGGCTCGCCCCTTGGCCCCCTAATGGCCAAAGTGTTTTATGTGCCACCTCGAGGACAAACTCTCACGGGATGGTATGGTACCCTCTCTATACAAGAGGTATGTCGATGACACTCTTGCCAGAATGCCTAACACCGATGCTGCTGCTGACTTTCTGACTACGTTGAATGGTCTACATCCGAGCCTTAAGTTTACAAAGGAGCTTCCAGCTGATAGTCGGATACCTTTCATTGGAATTGAGATAATTAAGAACGGGACAGAACTTGAAATTCGTGTTTACAGAAAGCCGACCAACACCGGTTTACTCTTAAATTTTCAAAGTGATGTTGACAAGCGTTACAAAACCGGCTTATTGAAGACCTTATTGCATCGCGCCCATGCCCTGTCATCTACGACAGAAGCCTTTCATGAGGAATACACCAAGTTACGCTCTATTTTCTCTCGACTGGATTATCCAATTGGCCTCAGTCCACCATTGATATGTTTATTCAAAATAATGCAACTAAGCCTGGAAAGAAAACCGATGATGGCAGCACGATCAGAATAGTTCTTCCCTTCAGAGATCAGATAGCCGCTAATGCAGTTCGTAGGCAATTATGTGATCTCAGCAGAAAGATTTGCGTCACTTTACAGCCAATTTTTGTGAGCAGAAAATTGGAACAAGATCTTAAGCCGAAAGAAATTAAGCCGAGTATTGTAAATCGGCAATGTGTTGTTTATAAATTTGCATGCAATCTGTGTGATGCAGGATATGTCGGTTTAAGAAAAGTTTTTTCGCAATTTTTTATAGCTAAATGCTTTAAAAAGTCGCTTCTTTTTAATTATTATTATTATTATTATTATTATTATTATTATTATTATTATTATTATTATTAAAAACTGGATCATTGGATAATGCAATTCGAGAGTTTTCATTGTCTTAGCCATCATGGTATATGAGCCATTATACCATGATCTACAAAAATGACGAGCGTATATGTGTGATTTTTTGTGCCTTTTTGTTTTTATTGTAGTCTAGTTTTCTATACTTTGGGGCGTTTTTAATAAAACAATTATTCCACTCGCGCTAGTTGTGGATATGAGATGATTATAGCCAACTCAGCGCTACGCGCCTCGTTGGCTATCTATCAACTCATATCCAACGCGCGCTCATGGAATAATTATTAATTGTTATTACCATTATTGAAAAGGAAAAGTCATAGCTCACACCCTAGTTTACCCTACGCGTACCTAGTGTATAATCGTTATGGTAAACGTTAGACTGCTCGCAGGGATATGCGAACCGTCAACGGTTTCGTCAACGTCCGTACGTGACCAGATTCAGCAAACATTGTCGACAGAAAAACTATGATTAAATGTACCAAAAGCAACGGTCATGCGCCAGCAGATGACAGAAACACGCGGAACTTGAATACTGCGTTATCTAAGTATATTGAGTATATTTAACAAATAAAGAAGCCTAAGACGTGTATTACACTGTGATAAAAGGCGATGATCATTGGAGACCACGAGGGAAATGTCGAAAACACGAGCCGCGTGCGACTGTTTTCTACATTTCTCGAGTGTTCTCAAGTGACCGGAGTGTTGTATTACAGTGTAATACACGGCTTAGGCTTCTTTATTTGCTTTAAAATATAGATTTATAACATATCGCGCGCGCAAGTCCTATCTAAATCCTAATGAGCCATCATGAACAAAATCTTTATGTACGCACGGCAGTGCTCAATAAAATGACGTGTTCAATGACGTGTGCAGTTTCATTTCAGCTTCAAATTTCCGTCGCGTTTAGTGCAAGTTCCTTTGTTTAATTAAGTTTCGGCAATGTGAAGTTTATTCTGAACAATCCTAACCTTTCTTCGAGCCTTTGACTTTTGCCCGGCAAAGATGTTTACTTCGACGTGAGTATTTTGACTTTGCTTGTCTACATTTTCATTGAGCATTTGTACTTTGTTTGGCTACGTTTTCATTATAATCTTAATTCGAAGAAGCGAATTTTTCATTGACAGTTTTAGAGACCAGTTTAAGTGTTTTCGTTCAGCTGTTGCTTAACTGATTGTGGCGTAATTATTAGGATAATAAAGACCTTTGTTTTCCTCCACCGTGCATCGTGAGAACTAGTTGTAGTCAATCAGAAATAAAACATGTCAGTTTAGCGCTTAAGCTGCTGTCGCCATGTTATAAAAGAATTGGTTCATGCTTTTAGCTGTGCGTATATCGAAATATGGATGCACTTGGGAAGTTTGGAGAGCACTCAGGAAGCTAGGGTTGCTCTCGGCTGCGCCTCAAGAAACTCTTACGCTTCTTTCGTGCTCTCCAAACTTCCCGCGTGCATCCATAACTCGATATACGCACGCCAAGCATGAACCAATTCTTAATTTGCACGCGCAAAACAATAATACACACTTTTTCTATGTTTTCTGCTCTGATAAAACATGGGTTTTTTGACCTATCAGAGCGTGCGTAGGGTCCTATCTATATTTTAAATATATAGCTTTAAGCAAGAGAGACTTTTGTCTGATTGGTTGATTTGTCACCCTAGTACTCAGACTCTTTTTGAGCGCGCGCTGCCGAAAGTCTTAAAAACAAAGATGGCGTCCGAAAGGGTGATTTCATGTTGACTGTGCTTTATTGCTTGTTCTGGAGTTTCAGGAAAATGCTGGAGGTATTTTTACTTTGTCCTCGTTTTCAGAATGGCTGGGAAATGTTGGGTGATAAAGCTCAAACGTTTCGTAGGTTACCGATTTCGTTTTTACTGCCAAGCAACTGTTTCCCTCGTTGCTTCTCCTGCTTCTTGCTCCCGTTTGTGTGGTGGGAAAATGTTCCACAACAGGTGCCAAAAACAAGTTCCTACCGCACGTATGTAATGTTTAGAGAAAAGGTAGTGTGTAGAAAGTGCTGTATTAAATTAATTATATAACGAGACGGTTAAAGTGAAAATGAATATCTATTTAAATTACTGTTTCAATACGAGTATCAATCTGAAGTAATAGATAAAAATCACGTCAATTGGCTTCCTAGCCTTGTTAACTTTTTAATTATTTAGCAAGCCAACGCCCTTTCAGTTTGAATTTTTATTTCATGCTTATTTAATTTTTTTTCAAGAATAAGGGTGAATAAAGTTGTTGTCCTTAAAAATCAATGTGATCTTACTGAAGAAATTACTCTCCCCACTCTGAATTTTTCTGTTTTTATGGACATTTGCAAGATCGGAAAGGTACATCTAAAATGGCATTGAAGTACACATAAAGTGAGGGAAAGCCTTTGAGCTGTTGTACTAACCAATTTCAAGCATCCCTTTGATTTAATAATTACAATTATCATTCCATTATACAACACAATTAGGACTATTATGTTTGAAAGCAGAAACTCTATGGATAGCACTTTACCTTTCCTTATTCAGAGAAACATTTCACACAATATTGCTTGTAGGTACTGTTATTGCTTTCAAGAATATATATTGTTTAGTTGCTGGTTTTGTATATGCATTAAGAATGATAAATGGATGTGATGTAACCCAATAATGTTCAAGTGCAGGTGAGAGATTTATAACACAGTCATTGTGTGAAAAACAAAAAGGTGCCATGCAACAAACTGTAACCATTGTGAATCAAAACAGTCACCACCACAATTTTCCCTTTCGTAAACAAGCGACACTTAGAAAACTCTCAAAATTTTTTTCTCTACTAAATTGAAGAAAAGGAAAATATGTAAGCAACCACTGCACTACCAGGTTCATCCGCCAAATTTCCACAAAATTTAATTATACAATGTGACTTTCTTAATTATTAACGATAGAGCTGCCCCAACCTACAAATAAAAGCTTACTGCAAGCAAACCAGTGTGAATATGAACAATTAAGCACTTGGTGAGTGCATTTCACTCCATCAACAAATTATAACCAGTTTCTACCTTGTCCAGGCCTGAACTGAAGCAGATATGGCATCGTCCATTCTGAAAGGCTTGGTTGCCAATTATGGCATCAACAATTGAAAATAGGTATTGCCACCTGTTAAGAGGCTTGCCTTTCCAATCAATTAAATCATTAAAATTATAAATATTATGCACAAATAAAATGAAGTGCACTGTAGTGATGTAATCCACCATAAGGAAAAAGATGGCGACTGGTACATTTACTTATAATGCTTTGCGCACGAAAACTTTAAAAGAGCGTATAAAAACACAAAGAAAAAAATTAAGTCATTCAAACTCAACAAGAGGAATGCTGTTGGTGTAGGAACGACTGCCGTTAAACCATATATTCCTATATACCCAGTGGACTTAGTTTGGTTCGCGAAGTATTGTGGTGAAATGTACAGCTGCCATCGTTTTCCTTACGGTGGATTATGTTTATGTCACCTGGTTTGAGAAAAAGGGTACAGAGCTAGTGAAAGCTCTCACAAGTGGATACCCTCAGAACCCAAAAAAGGTGTGCTTAACTGGAACTGTCTGCTTTCAAGAATGTTTTTCATAAGGGGCCACTAAGGGTGTAACTAAAAACATTGTAAATACAAGAAATACTGCCATACTAAAATGATCTTTTTGTTCTATTACTTTTTGCAATGCTGCGATTATGGCAATAATGAAGTACAGTATACTGCAGTACAAGGAGTGGCCATTTAATGATTAACAGCAAATCATAACTGTAGACAACATTAACAGTCTCACTGCAACAAAATGCAGTGATACAAATGATTTACAAATGTTTGAGTTAAACCAATGACTAGTCTTAATTATACACCCTCAAAATGACCAGGGCAGCTTATGGGAATGCCCATTTATGGGAATGAGTAAATAAACAGCTTGTTTGGGGTTCAAACAAAGTTTAGTGTAGGAAGTTGTAAATAGAACTGTCTACTTTGAAGAATGTATATTAATAATAAGAGTGCTTAAGACAGCTTCCACTGAAACTGGACTAGCCATGGTAGCCTAACGGTTAACATGCTGGACTCCGAATTGCTGTCCAGGTTTGAGCCTTGGCAGGGGTCATTACATTGTGCTCTTGGGCAAGATGCTTTACCAAAACTCTTGTAATGCTGCCCTCCACCCAGTTGTATAAATGGGTACCACTGAATTTAATACTGGGGGGGGGGGGGGGGGGGGTTAACCCTGCAATGGACTGACATCTCGTCCATGCTATAGAAACAGAGATATGCTCGGATGGCAGTTTGCACCACCATCCAATTGAGTTTATAACATTCTTCTGAGATTAGCGAGCCATGTGAGGAAACAATATTGTTTTGCAAGACTGAGCATTGTATAATGACCACTTAGTATTGAAATGGGTCTTTTCAGAACCACTCGAACCACCCTTTTCAGAGCCATGAAAAGAAACAAAACATGTCAACAATGTAGTCAATGATCCAATGTCAAAGTAAGAATGGCCACAAAGAGAAACCATTTGTCTCCCTCATGACAAGTAGGCTTTTGTACATTAAGCTAGCATTTTTTCAAGTATTTTAATGAGACAAAAGCATCGAGCATTATTCAAGCATTCTAATGACAGAAAATTAATATTTCTTCCACAGAATATAGAAATAAAAATTATCTTCTTCAAGAAAATGAAGACTAAACTTAACCTCTTCACTTAAGTATCACCGAAAGGGGAAAAAGGATTAACAGAACAACAGAACATTTAGAGAATTATCTTCTGGTGTATTAAAACTTTTACATGTGTTGTTGTTAACTTGTTGTACTAAGTATACGTTCTTGTTAAGCACTCTGAACTGTTAATTGTGCTGAGACGTTAAAATTATTCTGAAAATTTAAAACCCCTATGTACATGTATAAGCATTAACCGAACATTTTAGTGACATTTTTGGTTGAAACCGAGCATTTCAGTGGAAAAAATGGAGCATTAAGGTGGAATATTTTAGTGGGAAAATAAAAACATAATGTACCAAAAGCCTAATGACAAAAAAAATGTTTTCCATACCTGTACAATTTTTATGCACCACACCTGGTTTCCCACATATATAACTTTTGAGAAGTCTTGAGGAAACCTACATCTTTATTATCTTAGTTTGTACAAATGAGTTTACATAATATGCCATGCTTAATTTAATTTTGCTGCGACATACTTTAAAACAGCTGCATCTACAAGACAACAAAGGCAAAAGACATTTTTCTCACTGTCACTGCTTCTAAACCAAATATTTTAAGTTATGAATAATATCAATATATTATTTTCGAGTCGGATGATAGTTCGTGACAAACTGATGTCACGCTATGGTCGAATGAAGCAAATTTTGGTCGTGGAAGATTCATCTTCGAGGTGAATTTTGAGCGACCAGAATACCGGAAACATCCTTATTTCTATATGTTAAATTGTAGTAGAGTAACTCTAGTTTCATTGGTTAAAGCCGATTCCCATATCACAAATTAGTTTTTCGGATATTCATAAGACCGCTAGCTCTCTTAAGCTGGTCCGGCAGCTAAAATAGCGTTGCCAACGAGTGTCGTGAAATCAAATGCGGGGATATTTTGTTTGATAAGGTTTATAAGAACACGGGTTGGCTGGAGTAAACTTTCACTCAACGTTAATCAAATGGATGCTTTTCATGGGTGTGGACAAAACGTGGGGTAGGCTACATGGCCTAGGCCATGGTGTAGGCCATGGCCTACCCTGTGGCCTACCCTATGGCCTACTCTATGGCTTACCGGTGGTCAGATTTTGGAAAACATTAACACGACATTGGTAAGAGTCGACTGAGTACGCTGCATAAACTTCTATCAATCGAACAGGGGCATCCCAAAAGTCACTGACACGATTTTCAATAGGGAACGAAACAATGCAAATCTTACCGCACTCAGGCTAAAACAATCTATTTGTATCTTTCCTTGGTTTCCTGGCATGTACCTTTCTCTGGTTCACATAATAGCTGTTTAAAATACCTTTCTGGACACCACAGAAAATTATATTTTACATGTTACATGCAAAAATCGGGTGATGTTTGTTTGATATCCCTATGTCCTCATGCTAACGGTATCGCGTCTCAGAGAGCTAGCGGTCTTATGAATATCCGAAAAACTAATTTGTGATATGGGAATCGGCTTTAACCAATGAAACTAGAGTTACTCTACTACAATTTAACATATAGAAATAAGGATGTTTCCGGTATTCTGGTCGCTCAAAATTCACCTCGAAGATGAATCTTCCACGACCAAAATTTGCTTCATTCGACCATAGCGTGACATCAGTTTGTCACGAACTATCATCCGACTCGAAAATAATATATTGATATTATTCATAACTTAAAATATTTGGTTTAGAAGCAGTGACAGTGAGAAAAATGTCTTTTGCCTTTGTTGTCTTGTAGATGCAGCTGTTTTAAAGTATGTCGCAGCAAAATTAAATTAAGCATGGCATATTATGTAAACTCATTTGTACAAACTAAGATAATAAAGATGTAGGTTTCCTCAAGACTTCTCAAAAGTTATATATGTGGGAAACCAGGTGTGGTGCATAAAAATTGTACAGGTATGGAAAACATTTTTTTTGTCATTAGGCTTTTGGTACATTATGTTTTTATTTTCCCACTAAAATATTCCACCTTAATGCTCCATTTTTTCCACTGAAATGCTCGGTTTCAACCAAAAATGTCACTAAAATGTTCGGTTAATGCTTATACATGTACATAGGGGTTTTAAATTTTCAGAATAATTTTAACGTCTCAGCACAATTAACAGTTCAGAGTGCTTAACAAGAACGTATACTTAGTACAACAAGTTAACAACAACACATGTAAAAGTTTTAATACACCAGAAGATAATTCTCTAAATGTTCTGTTGTTCTGTTAATCCTTTTTCCCCTTTCGGTGATACTTAAGTGAAGAGGTTAAGTTTAGTCTTCATTTTCTTGAAGAAGATAATTTTTATTTCTATATTCTGTGGAAGAAATATTAATTTTCTGTCATTAGAATGCTTGAATAATGCTCGATGCTTTTGTCTCATTAAAATACTTGAAAAAATGCTAGCTTAATGTACAAAAGCCTACTTGTCATGAGGGAGACAAATGGTTTCTCTTTGTGGCCATTCTTACTTTGACATTGGATCATTGACTACATTGTTGACATGTTTTGTTTCTTTTCATGGCTCTGAAAAGGGTGGTTCGAGTGGTTCTGAAAAGACCCATTTCAATACTAAGTGGTCATTATACAATGCTCAGTCTTGCAAAACAATATTGTTTCCTCACATGGCTCGCTAATCTCAGAAGAATGTTATAAACTCAATTGGATGGTGGTGCAAACTGCCATCCGAGCATATCTCTGTTTCTATAGCATGGACGAGATGTCAGTCCATTGCAGGGTTAACCCCCCCCCCCCCCCCCCCCCAGTATTAAATTCAGTGGTACCCATTTATACAACTGGGTGGAGGGCAGCATTACAAGAGTTTTGGTAAAGCATCTTGCCCAAGAGCACAATGTAATGACCCCTGCCAAGGCTCAAACCTGGACAGCAATTCGGAGTCCAGCATGTTAACCGTTAGGCTACCATGGCTAGTCCAGTTTCAGTGGAAGCTGTCTTAAGCACTCTTATTATTAATATACATTCTTCAAAGTAGACAGTTCTATTTACAACTTCCTACACTAAACTTTGTTTGAACCCCAAACAAGCTGTTTATTTACTCATTCCCATAAATGGGCATTCCCATAAGCTGCCCTGGTCATTTTGAGGGTGTATAATTAAGACTAGTCATTGGTTTAACTCAAACATTTGTAAATCATTTGTATCACTGCATTTTGTTGCAGTGAGACTGTTAATGTTGTCTACAGTTATGATTTGCTGTTAATCATTAAATGGCCACTCCTTGTACTGCAGTATACTGTACTTCATTATTGCCATAATCGCAGCATTGCAAAAAGTAATAGAACAAAAAGATCATTTTAGTATGGCAGTATTTCTTGTATTTACAATGTTTTTAGTTACACCCTTAGTGGCCCCTTATGAAAAACATTCTTGAAAGCAGACAGTTCCAGTTAAGCACACCTTTTTTGGGTTCTGAGGGTATCCACTTGTGAGAGCTTTCACTAGCTCTGTACCCTTTTTCTCAAACCAGGTGACATAAACATAATCCACCGTAAGGAAAACGATGGCAGCTGTACATTTCACCACAATACTTCGCGAACCAAACTAAGTCCACTGGGTATATAGGAATATATGGTTTAACGGCAGTCGTTCCTACACCAACAGCATTCCTCTTGTTGAGTTTGAATGACTTAATTTTTTTCTTTGTGTTTTTATACGCTCTTTTAAAGTTTTCGTGCGCAAAGCATTATAAGTAAATGTACCAGTCGCCATCTTTTTCCTTATGGTGGATTACATCACTACAGTGCACTTCATTTTATTTGTGCATAATATTTATAATTTTAATGATTTAATTGATTGGAAAGGCAAGCCTCTTAACAGGTGGCAATACCTATTTTCAATTGTTGATGCCATAATTGGCAACCAAGCCTTTCAGAATGGACGATGCCATATCTGCTTCAGTTCAGGCCTGGACAAGGTAGAAACTGGTTATAATTTGTTGATGGAGTGAAATGCACTCACCAAGTGCTTAATTGTTCATATTCACACTGGTTTGCTTGCAGTAAGCTTTTATTTGTAGGTTGGGGCAGCTCTATCGTTAATAATTAAGAAAGTCACATTGTATAATTAAATTTTGTGGAAATTTGGCGGATGAACCTGGTAGTGCAGTGGTTGCTTACATATTTTCCTTTTCTTCAATTTAGTAGAGAAAAAAATTTTGAGAGTTTTCTAAGTGTCGCTTGTTTACGAAAGGGAAAATTGTGGTGGTGACTGTTTTGATTCACAATGGTTACAGTTTGTTGCATGGCACCTTTTTGTTTTTCACACAATGACTGTGTTATAAATCTCTCACCTGCACTTGAACATTATTGGGTTACATCACATCCATTTATCATTCTTAATGCATATACAAAACCAGCAACTAAACAATATATATTCTTGAAAGCAATAACAGTACCTACAAGCAATATTGTGTGAAATGTTTCTCTGAATAAGGAAAGGTAAAGTGCTATCCATAGAGTTTCTGCTTTCAAACATAATAGTCCTAATTGTGTTGTATAATGGAATGATAATTGTAATTATTAAATCAAAGGGATGCTTGAAATTGGTTAGTACAACAGCTCAAAGGCTTTCCCTCACTTTATGTGTACTTCAATGCCATTTTAGATGTACCTTTCCGATCTTGCAAATGTCCATAAAAACAGAAAAATTCAGAGTGGGGAGAGTAATTTCTTCAGTAAGATCACATTGATTTTTAAGGACAACAACTTTATTCACCCTTATTCTTGAAAAAAAATTAAATAAGCATGAAATAAAAATTCAAACTGAAAGGGCGTTGGCTTGCTAAATAATTAAAAAGTTAACAAGGCTAGGAAGCCAATTGACGTGATTTTTATCTATTACTTCAGATTGATACTCGTATTGAAACAGTAATTTAAATAGATATTCATTTTCACTTTAACCGTCTCGTTATATAATTAATTTAATACAGCACTTTCTACACACTACCTTTTCTCTAAACATTACATACGTGCGGTAGGAACTTGTTTTTGGCACCTGTTGTGGAACATTTTCCCACCACACAAACGGGAGCAAGAAGCAGGAGAAGCAACGAGGGAAACAGTTGCTTGGCAGTAAAAACGAAATCGGTAACCTACGAAACGTTTGAGCTTTATCACCCAACATTTCCCAGCCATTCTGAAAACGAGGACAAAGTAAAAATACCTCCAGCATTTTCCTGAAACTCCAGAACAAGCAATAAAGCACAGTCAACATGAAATCACCCTTTCGGACGCCATCTTTGTTTTTAAGACTTTCGGCAGCGCGCGCTCAAAAAGAGTCTGAGTACTAGGGTGACAAATCAACCAATCAGACAAAAGTCTCTCTTGCTTAAAGCTATATATTTAAAATATAGATAGGACCCTACGCACGCTCTGATAGGTCAAAAAACCCATGTTTTATCAGAGCAGAAAACATAGAAAAAGTGTGTATTATTGTTTTGCGCGTGCAAATTAAGAATTGGTTCATGCTTGGCGTGCGTATATCGAGTTATGGATGCACGCGGGAAGTTTGGAGAGCACGAAAGAAGCGTAAGAGTTTCTTGAGGCGCAGCCGAGAGCAACCCTAGCTTCCTGAGTGCTCTCCAAACTTCCCAAGTGCATCCATATTTCGATATACGCACAGCTAAAAGCATGAACCAATTCTTTTATAACATGGCGACAGCAGCTTAAGCGCTAAACTGACATGTTTTATTTCTGATTGACTACAACTAGTTCTCACGATGCACGGTGGAGGAAAACAAAGGTCTTTATTATCCTAATAATTACGCCACAATCAGTTAAGCAACAGCTGAACGAAAACACTTAAACTGGTCTCTAAAACTGTCAATGAAAAATTCGCTTCTTCGAATTAAGATTATAATGAAAACGTAGCCAAACAAAGTACAAATGCTCAATGAAAATGTAGACAAGCAAAGTCAAAATACTCACGTCGAAGTAAACATCTTTGCCGGGCAAAAGTCAAAGGCTCGAAGAAAGGTTAGGATTGTTCAGAATAAACTTCACATTGCCGAAACTTAATTAAACAAAGGAACTTGCACTAAACGCGACGGAAATTTGAAGCTGAAATGAAACTGCACACGTCATTGAACACGTCATTTTATTGAGCACTGCCGTGCGTACATAAAGATTTTGTTCATGATGGCTCATTAGGATTTAGATAGGACTTGCGCGCGCGATATGTTATAAATCTATATTTTAAAGCAAATAAAGAAGCCTAAGCCGTGTATTACACTGTAATACAACACTCCGGTCACTTGAGAACACTCGAGAAATGTAGAAAACAGTCGCACGCGGCTCGTGTTTTCGACATTTCCCTCGTGGTCTCCAATGATCATCGCCTTTTATCACAGTGTAATACACGTCTTAGGCTTCTTTATTTGTTAAATATACTCAATATACTTAGATAACGCAGTATTCAAGTTCCGCGTGTTTCTGTCATCTGCTGGCGCATGACCGTTGCTTTTGGTACATTTAATCATAGTTTTTCTGTCGACAATGTTTGCTGAATCTGGTCACGTACGGACGTTGACGAAACCGTTGACGGTTCGCATATCCCTGCGAGCAGTCTAACGTTTACCATAACGATTATACACTAGGTACGCGTAGGGTAAACTAGGGTGTGAGCTATGACTTTTCCTTTTCAATAATGGTAATAACAATTAATAATTATTCCATGAGCGCGCGTTGGATATGAGTTGATAGATAGCCAACGAGGCGCGTAGCGCTGAGTTGGCTATAATCATCTCATATCCACAACTAGCGCGAGTGGAATAATTGTTTTATTAAAAACGCCCCCAAAGTATAGAAAACTAGACTACAATAAAAACAAAAAGGCACAAAAAATCACACATATACGCTCGTCATTTTTGTAGATCATGGTATAATGGCTCATATACCATGATGGCTAAGACAATGAAAACTCTCGAATTGCATTATCCAATGATCCAGTTTTTAATAATAATAATAATAATAATAATAATAATAATAATAATAATAATAATAATAATTAAAAAGAAGCGACTTTTTAAAGCATTTAGCTATAAAAAATTGCGAAAAAACTTTTCTTAAACCGACATATCCTGCATCACACAGATTGCATGCAAATTTATAAACAACACATTGCCGATTTACAATACTCGGCTTAATTTCTTTCGGCTTAAGATCTTGTTCCAATTTTCTGCTCACAAAAATTGGCTGTAAAGTGACGCAAATCTTTCTGCTGAGATCACATAATTGCCTACGAACTGCATTAGCGGCTATCTGATCTCTGAAGGGAAGAACTATTCTGATCGTGCTGCCATCATCGGTTTTCTTTCCAGGCTTAGTTGCATTATTTTGAATAAACATATCAATGGTGGACTGAGGCCAATTGGATAATCCAGTCGAGAGAAAATAGAGCGTAACTTGGTGTATTCCTCATGAAAGGCTTCTGTCGTAGATGACAGGGCATGGGCGCGATGCAATAAGGTCTTCAATAAGCCGGTTTTGTAACGCTTGTCAACATCACTTTGAAAATTTAAGAGTAAACCGGTGTTGGTCGGCTTTCTGTAAACACGAATTTCAAGTTCTGTCCCGTTCTTAATTATCTCAATTCCAATGAAAGGTATCCGACTATCAGCTGGAAGCTCCTTTGTAAACTTAAGGCTCGGATGTAGACCATTCAACGTAGTCAGAAAGTCAGCAGCAGCATCGGTGTTAGGCATTCTGGCAAGAGTGTCATCGACATACCTCTTGTATAGAGAGGGTACCATACCATCCCGTGAGAGTTTGTCCTCGAGGTGGCACATAAACACTTTGGCCATTAGGGGGCCAAGGGGCGAGCCCATCACTACACCGTCAGTCTGCTCACGCAATTGACCATCGAACTGGAAAAGTTGGTTGCAATTGGTTGTAGCAACTTAACAAAAAATTTTCGACACTGCCAAAAGTTAAATATAACTGTATTAAGTTACAGTAGATGCAATGTTGCACGTGATTATGTTTTGTACTGAGTGTTTGAAGCCGGAGCAAGACAATGTTTGCGATATTCACAAGTCCATATGATATCTGTCAAGATGGAAAGTCGAGGAGCAGTGATATTTTATGTCGGGTCCCGATGAACATATATTTTGTCTTGACGTTTTTGATGCTAAGACCATTAACATTTCATAACTAGTATACCTAAATGGTACTGATAATGCTGCCGAAGGGGAGAACAACTTTAAAGGTCGGCACACACGATGGGACTAGTCCCTGCGACTAGTCCCTGCAACAAGTCGCAGAGACTAGTCGCATCGTGTGAACTGGCAACTAGTCCCTGCGACTAGTCTCAGTGACCAGTCGCATCGTGTGAACTGCTTCAAAATCTAGTTGCAGGGACCAACTTTAGTCCCTGCCACTAGTCCCACGAATTCAAACCAGTTTGAATTCGTGGGACTAGTCGCAGGGACCGAAATTTGGTCCCTGCGACTAGATTTTGTGGCTTAAATGGCCACTTCACACGATGCAACTAGTTCCTGCAACTTGTTGCAAGGACTAGTCGCAGGGACTAGTCCCATCGTGTGTGCCGACCTTAAGTATGCTAACAGTTACCCTATGAACTGAACTGTGAAGAATTCATTTGCACAAGATATTTGAATCGTTAGGATAGGAAATCAATTGAAATTGTTATTGGGTTGGGTGCTTTGTGGGAGTGAATAGATATTGCGTGCAAGTGCCCTTTTCTTCACCAGAATTTGAACTTAATACACGTTTTGCAAGCAGAAATTTGACCCTGAAATAAAGGAAAGGCAAATTTTTACATAAGTCAAGTTAATTGTTGCGGAGTGAGCGTAGCGAGCAAGCAACAACATAATCAGGATTTAAAATTAAAAGAATATGTAAAGGGAGTACGAATTCTCGAATTCATGACTTTTTACCAGAATGAGGTCATTCCCCAGTATTGCATTGCGCATCTCTACTGCGCATAATTTTACGCGTGATTAGCGCGCGCATTAGAAACTGGTGGCTTTTTCTTTACGGCTGGATCTCGCCAAAGAGGTAAATCGTCATTTTCTCAAAACGACTACGGTGACCTATTTTTTTTCTGTT
>JAHPZR010023906.1:17500-32262 GCA_019787425.1 Platygyra sinensis
TAACCACAATTCCTTGCGCCATATCACTGCGCATCCTAAAATATTTCCGTTCGCGCATAACCAGAATTCCTTGCGCATACCACTGCGCATCCTAAATCTCCCATTTGCGCGTAACCACAACTCCTTGCGTTTGGTAAGAAAAAGTGATTGCAAGCCCCTATAATGTAATCTTCCGCTGATTAGAGAGCTGCCTCGCTCGTTCGCTTCAGGCTCACTCCCTACGGCAGCAAATATTTCTGGAAAGAAAAATATCAGGGTATTAAATCAGAAGTATAGCGTCTCTCTTTCAGAATGTAATTAAGAGTTTGTTTGCCATTGGTAACTGAAATTAAACAAGCGAAATAAAAGCGGAGGTACTTTCAGCTTTGTATAGAGTTAAAGTTATCAAAAATGGGTTTGATACTAAATGGCTATAGCTTGCCAGGATAATCACGAAAAGGCAGCCATTGGAGGTCATTTTTTATACCTTCTGATAAGGGGAGTAGGCTCAACCATTGTCTGTTCCGTTGTCTGTAGCTGTCCCTAATATAAGTTTCCTACTCGTAAGAGAAAAACAAGGCTGCACAGTCCAATTAGGAATGTCCGATCCCTCTCGGGGTGGAGGGGGGTACTCCCAGAAAATTAGATGGGAGTGTGCTGCCCGCTTCTCAACACGCTTGCCCTATTTATGACCAAAAACTGCGATTTTCCCTTCCCTATTTATGACCTGGCCAAACATTAATTCAATACCCTGTTTATGACCGTTGTGGCTGACACATCAGTGTTGCTCTAAACATAATTTATGAAGGGCTTTGTTGATGGTCTTACCGATGATGATGAAAGATACAAATTCAAACCAGAGTGCTAAACCCACACCATATTTATGAACAAAATGGCCAAAATTGATACCCTACTTATGACCAAAACGGCTGAAAACCATACCCTTTTTGGACCTCACATAGCCATATAGCTATATAAGGAATTACCCCCCCCCCCTCCTCGGGGAAATGATCCGAGAAGTGAAAAATCCCACCTTTACATATCATTTGCATAATCTGATTAGCCAACACAACACATAACTTGCCAACGCAATCACGAGTCAAAAAGAACGGCGGCTTTAATCAAAATTCATCGCCTCACTCGAGACTTTTGAAGAAAATTGGTTTCTCCTTTCCCAAACCGACCTTCCCTCGGGTTTGACGGAGGATCAGCCTAAGGGATCCTACATATTATTAATATAGAAAGGGATCTTGATGGAATTAGAGATTATTTATCGAAGTATACTGTACTTTTACATTTACGACAGCAAGGAAATTTAATAAACATTATTCAGCCCTATGGAAAAGGATATTTTCAAAATTAGATCTGAAGATGAAGATTTTAAGGAAGAAAAAAAGGGCAACTTGCGTTTATGTATGAAAAGGAAAATTGTGCTGAGATAACAAAGGGTTTGTTAACATAACAGGAATCTAAACGAGTATACTCTATAACAAGCAGGTGCAACCAACAACTGGCGATTCAACATGAATGAGTTTTAAATTTGACTCGAATCCTGGTCACCGCGGCATTTTGGCCTACAAAACACAGTTCATCAGTTGTAAGGTAAAAATATGTAAATGATGTTTCCAAACGATCTTGATATAAGCAGACAAGTCAATACTTTAAAGAAAACGACAACACTTTTAAGTTTGTAAGACATGTTTCGACAGAAACTTCTGTCATCTTCAGTTAATTAATGTAAAAAGCGTTACAAGTTGAATTTATAAGAAAGAAAAAATGCTAATTATGCTAGTAACAACGGAATGTACAAAAAACGTGACAAAGTGTGAATTAAAAGGATAGTTTTAGATTTACATGAACACTGCCGCGCTTTGTGTTCGGTAGACTGTTTTCACATTTTAGATCATGCCTCTACGAGCTTCCAACTTAAGATAAAAGAGAGGCATTTCATATTCATAAACAACAGCCTTCCCTGAATCAGCAATTACATCATGTAAATCTAAAACTATCCTTTTAATTCTCACTTTGTCACGTTTTTTGTACTTTCCGTTGTTACTAGCATAATTACCATTTTTTCTTTCTTATAAATTCAACTTGTAACGCTTTTTACATTGATTAACTGAAGATGACAGAAGTTTCTGTCGAAACATGTCTTACAGACTTAAAAGTGTTGTCGTTTTCTTTAAAAATATGTAAGTAAAGAACTCATCGGCACGAGGGGATGGAATACCATTTTACCTGTTTCTAACAATGACTTTACCTTCGGGAAATGAGAAAATATTAGCGCACCAGACAGTCAATATTTTTGGTAGTCAACGTAACTATATCAACCGGGTGGGAATGTTTTCATTGCGCATATCGTATTGAATTCCAACAAGTATAGTCTGCCAACCAACAGGTGTGTAACGTATAGTAATGGCGAATCAACAAACGAGTTTATCCCGTTATTTATCCTCGGCAGTGTTTATAGCACAAGTGTTAGTGGAGCCGGCGAGCAAACAGCTGCAAGGGAGGTAACTCAACCTTTAGAGAGATGAAGAAGTTAAGGTCCCCAATAGCAAAATGATTGTCTGGTACGTAGTCAATGTAACTACACTAACGAGTAGAAATGCTTTTAACTAAATGCGCAAATTATATCATATTGCAAAAGAGGGCCACCTCACGCAAACCCATACATTGTAAGAACCGGGGTATCGTGTAGTGTCTTGGTACTTCCAGAAAGTGATTGATATCACGCTCTTATCCATCTTGAGACGTCAAAAGTTTTCAGAAAGGTAGGAAGTTTGTTGTTGTATTGTTTCTTATCTTCGAGCCTTTATCATTGTAACAGGTCTCGGCATGATTTTCAGTAAAGCAGAACAACGCATTTCTCGCAAATATACAATCATTGCCCAAGAACTTGCTCTTCCTTCCGGAGATATTAGCAGTAATTCTGCAATACCGGAGATGTGTTGGATAGTTACTAGTCATCTAACACACTTCTTATGCCAAGAGGTACAGTGAGTCTTGAGGGCTCCAGTGGGTTTAATCCCCCACGAGAGTTGGCGAATAGTGCTCCAGAAACCATGGCTCGGCTCCAGCGCCGTAAGTAGTAACAGGCCAACCGAGGCACTTGCCTCGGTCATTTCTTTGGCTTTTGTTGTTTATAGTACCTAATACCTAGGAAGAGAACTCAACCATGGACTGATTGCCTCAGTCATAAGTTATTCATAGACATTGCCTCAGTCAAAATTTTTTCTGGCTACGGCCCTGGGCTCGTTAAATCTTTTGTTTACCGACGTTGCCTTTGCTGTCGTGGCTTCTTAAACTCACTCTTTATCAGGGGCACTCAACGAAATCTTTCGGTAAAACATCAGTTCAGATGGAAGGTTGCCCATAAAGTTCGAAATTGTTTTTCCCAGCGATGCTCTAGACTTTTCAATTTTTTCGGAAACCGTAGTTTCCCAGAATTTTGGGAATTGATGTGTTCACTTTTATCATGCCCTATAATTTTCGAACGGTTTCTTTGATCTCTAAAATTTTCGTCTGACGTAATGATTAAGCTGCTTTTCATGTTTTCGTTCCGGGCTTGTCCATCAGGGTACTGGTGCCGAATAAATTCTCTCGAAAGCAAGCTACACGAGTGATTCTACTTGCGATGAAATGCAGGAGGAAGGTTCCGCAGCCTGTCCTCCTGGGTATTGGTGTAAAACGAAGAGAAATATCATTCATTCTGTCACCAAGGAAAACGAATGCCGTCGGGGATTCTGGTGCAAGAGGGAAGCAGAATCCTCGTAATATCTTGCAAGACTGTCGATCTCGAAAAATTGCAGCAGTTTCGGAAACGGTTGAAAAGCGAATCTAATAAATTTATTAATGTAGTAATTAGAGATCTACTTACAATTAATTGTGTTTAAGGAAGGATATTTCTGTCAATAAATAACCTTTTCCAGTGATTGAGACGAAGAAGAGATTTACGCTCGAATAAAATTTATGAACAACTTTAAGTATGCTAACAGTTACCCTATGAACTGAACTGTGAAAAATTCATTTGCACAAGATATTTGAATCGTTATGATAGGAAATCAATTGAAATTGTTATTGGGTTGGATACTTTGTGGGTGTGAATAGATATTGCGTGCAAGTGCCCTTTTCTTCACCAGAATTTGAACTGAATACGCGTTCCGCAAGCAGAAATTTGACCCTGAAATAAAGGAAAGGCAAATTCTTACATAAGTCAAGTTAATTGTTGCGGAGTGAGCGTAGCGAGCGAGCAACAACATAATTGGGATTTAAAATTAAAAGAATATGTAAAGGAAGTACGAATTCTCGAATTCATGACTTTTTACCAGAATTCTCTACTTGCACGAATCCCATAATACACCTCTTTTACCCCCAAAAAATTTGCATAGGCATTGTTTTAGATTACTGTTGGGACATGTTCATATCCCACGAGAAATTGCAAACAATGAGTATGCAAAATTTTTGCGGGGTTAAAGAGGTGCATTCCCCAGTATTGCATTGCGCATCCCTACTGCGCATAATTCTACGCGTGATTAGCACACCCGCATTAGAAACTGGTGGCTTTTTCTTTACGGCTGGATCTCGCCAAAGTGGTAAATCGTCATTTTCTCGAAAACGACTACGGTGACCTATCATTTTTTTCTGTTGTTTTGAATTGAGTAATAAATTTCTCTATGTAAAATAAATATGAGCCAATTCTCAGTGTTGAGCAAAAAACAATCGTCGGAAACGTGAATTCAGCAAGCAATCGTGACTATAATCATGGTGCTATTATAAGGATTTATATGGAACTTTTGTAACAAGGTGCTGTTGCTCCTAAACGAACATGGGGACCCCTCATTTTTATTTCCAAATTTAAGTTCCTATAATATAAACAATCAATTGGCAAAGTTTGAGAAAAATCTCAGTGTAGGTTTTATTTCAGTGGAATGACCTTAATAACCAGAGTGCATTGTGCCACGAACAACACGAGGATGTCGCGTGGATTCCGATGAGAATTTTTGCTCTGATTTACTTTTAAAACGATGTGCAGGAGATGTTATTGACTTTCACAACTATGTCATTTCTTAGCAGTCTCGCCTCCGTGGTCGAATTCTTAAATCAGATCTAGAGAAATTGCCCCCCCTACAGCCATCAAATCTTGGGTCAAACATTATCCAGGCACAGAAGATAAATGGAAAAAAATATTCCAGAATATACCTCACCTCTCGGCTGACAACAAATTGAAACAATTCTCTTTTAAATTATTTCATCGCATTTTAGTGACCAAAAAGGAGCTTAAGAGGTTCAAAATATCCGATAGTGAAGATTGTTTTTTCTGTAAATCTGCTGATTCTTTAGAATGTGTCTTTCTGGAGTGTCCTGCTGGCCTAAACTTATTTCAAGAAGTACTTACATGGCTCAATTATGAGCACAGGGTTAACTTTACACCATCTAAAATACAGCTATTGTTTCAGTAAGGACTATGATATTCCCCCAAATACAAGTCCAAATCTAACCCGGAAGTTTGGGATTTTAGTTGTGCAAACTCAAAAATATTATTATTCTTGCAAAATGATGGAAAAAAAACTATTAATCTTCTTGAATTGAAGTCAGGGTTATCTTTACAATGGAAAGGTGAAAAATGCGAAAGCTAATCAGTCTCGGCATGTGGCAAAATCAGTCAGTTGTGTTAGAATAATATTACTATGACGTGAATGTAAGAAGCATCAGCATAAGTATTGTAAGTAATAGCTAAGTAATAGTATCGTAAGTTAAAATAAGCACATGTAACTGTATTGCTTTGTGAAGTAAGCTATGCAAATTGTAGTGTAACTTTATGACTGGCATCTCAAATTGTACTGTATTGTATTGTTAAGTAGTGTAAGTAGTGTAAGTAGTGTAAGTAGCTGTTTTAGTGTTGTAAATACTTATCACTGTTGTAAGTAGTTGTCGCTTTATTATTATTATTATTATTACTAGAGTATCTAAAAGATAGTAATGCTGCGGCACATTCTGTTGATAATGACATATTTTACGTAGTCATTTATCTATCTGCGCGTTCCAAGTCTTACATTATAACCTTTATTTCTGTAAGTTGTGTCAAGTCGTGGTGTGTATCTTAAAATCTGTCCTTGTATGTATCAACTTCATGCATCATGACGAATCGATGACGAGGCGTGACAAGGGATCGAGACAATAAAGCACATACACATACACACAGGATACATATTCTGAATAAAGTATTATTGTTATTATTATTATTATTATTATTATTATTATTATTATTATTATTATTATACACATCTACCCCCCCCCCCCCACCCCGCCTCCAACTTTACCAGAAAATCCAGAAGATGAAATTTGAAAGATGTGGAAATTGTAGGAGCAGAAATTTCAGTTATAAATTTTGTACAAGTACGCATTAAGTCTAGAGTGTTGACAGTATTGAAAATGCGTCGATCGCTAGCCTGCGAACTATTTCCGGCTATCGCTTGTCTCTGCTGGCGGCGCCAGTGACAGCCGGAAATACGTCTGCGTTCGCAGGCTAGTCGATCGCCGTATATGTGAAACTGCATGTTAAAACTTAAGTTTAAATTCATGTTTGGATGAAAAGGAATTGATCGTAGCATATGTGAAATAAGCGTGTTCTACAGTTTCCGTTTGTTTTCATTATTACCGGGGCCCAGCTAGGCTGGGGCACCGGTCTTAAAATGCAGACGGTTTCTTTTTTTCAACGTTACATTGTGAGGGATATATCGCTGACTTAAGATATATCGCGGGCTCGTTACTTTTGGGAGTGTTCGCTGGCTGATTGAAATCTTATCCGCCATTTTGGAAAGCACGAGGCATGGAGTACAGTCAAGAGAAAGATTATAGCTTTTTAGAGCCTTTATGATGCAAAAGTTTATGAGGGAAAATTTATGTGTGAGTATTTGAAGAGACAAATTTACGAGCGACTACTTAAGAGTGAACCTTCTATCGTGAAACTTATCGGAGAATAAGAGCGACTTACCAAAGCTTTCTAAATTGAGTGAACCTTCCATCTTAAAATCTATCGAGAATCAAAGCGAACACTTATCAAAGCTGACTTTATAATCATCTTAAAAAACGTGCTACAAGGCGATCTAGACTTGCTCGTGAACCGAGCAGAATTCCACTGCTATTGCTAAGAGGTCTCAACAAGAAGAGCAGCATGTTGAAGAAATTTGTCTTCAAAATGATTTCAACGATTGAGATACCGAAGTCTTCAAACCTGCATCGCTATGTTAATAAGGTGAGAAAACATTATCATGCACGATATAAATGTAATAACAAACGTGATCCAGAGATAATTAACTTGAATAAAATGGCTATACCCAAGAAAGCTTATTTGTTGTCTTTCTTTAGCAGGCATTATCACAAGATAATGAAACTAAAATGTAAAGCACGTCGATATTTATCATTGTTTTCTTGCAATTGTGTGAGTCATATGACCAATTATGTGAATTTCAAACTAAGTAACGATGTTGAGAAGAATCCAGGACCTACTCAATACAACACTGATCACATCGTGAACATTAGACCTTTTATGCAAAATGACAGCTCAACAATGCAGTTCCCCTCTCTTATTTCCTCTGAGAATTTGATGCAGTCAAGATTAAGTGAACTTGGTTTACAATCAATACATGTTGGTGGTGCAGGTGATTGTTTCTTTAGATCTGTATCACATCAATTATATGGCAATAGCAACCATCATATGCGTATACTTCTCTAAAGATGGGTGACCAAGTCCTTGGCCAACTCGTTGATAACATCTTAAATCAAGATGAACAAACTTTGGCCCAAAAGTTGCTTTTTGTTGAAAATGTTTCCTTAACTTACAACAAAGACACTTTAGTTGTGTCTGAAATCAACTAGAAATTTCCTTGGCTTTATTTAGATATTGAGCTTTCCATAAGCACGATCAGGACAAATTAGAAGTCGAATATTTCATATAAACAAATAATTATTTTTAAAAAGTTGTTAGTGTTATAAAGAAATTAAAGCAGTTTTTTTTATTATTGTGCTTTCTATACGCACCATCAGAACAAGTTCGAAATCGAATATTTCATATAAACAAACAATTATTTTTTCGAAGGTTTGTTAATGTTGTAAAGAAATTATGAGATTTTTTGGGGTATTGAGCTTTCTATAAGCACGATCAGAACAAGTTCGAAATCGAATATTTCATATAAGCAAACAATTATTTTTTCGAAGGTTTGTTTATGTTATGAAGAAATTATGACAATTTTTTGGGTATTGAGCTTTCTATAAGCACATCGGGACAAGCTCGAAATTGAATATTTCATGTAAACAATTACTTTTACAAAGGTTTGTTTATGTTATAAAGAAATGAAGAGAGTTTTCTGGATATTGAGCTTACCATAAGCACGATCAGCACAAGTTCGAAAGCGAAAATTTCATGTAAACAAATACTTATTTTTAAATGTTGTTAGTGTTATAAAGAAATAATTTTTGGGATATTGAGCTTTCTATCCGCCGCAACAGGACAGGTTTGAAATAGAATATTTCATTTAAACGAACACTTATTTTTAATAAAGTTTGTTACTGTTATAACAAAAATACACAATTCAAAGAATATTTTAATATTATTATAAGTTGATTGGCAAAATAAATATTAAAGTGCCCCTGTGACAAAAAATAGATTATAATTTTTTCTTTGGATTTCAAAACTATGTTAACTAAACACTAAGGGACCCAAGTTGTAATCCTTGATTTAAAAAGGCACCTGTTTATTTTAACTGGAACTTTCCTATTTAATGATCCGCCATTACTAAATTTAAGTTCTTGAGAGAGCTGGATCGAGGAGAAAATGACGTCAAAGGCTCACTAGTTTAAGAATGCAATGCGTGTGTACGCTGCAGAATTAATCTGCAGCACGGGAGTTTTTGGGGTTTCACACTTTTAAACTCGCACTTTGCATACATAATAAGCTGCGTTCACACGCTGAAATTTTATGCTGGTGAGCCTTTGACGTCACTTTTCCCGGATCCAACCCTCTGAGGTCAAATCGGTCAGGTTTGAACGTGAGTAATGGCGGATCGTGAAATCCAAAACTTACACTCAAAGTAAACAGCCTTTGGATAAAAATGAAAGGTCAGAATTTTGCCAGTCAAGTGTTAAGCAGACACACTTTCAGAATCTCAAGAAAAAAAGGAAGTGATTTTTTTGATCACAGGGGCACTTTAAAATTATGTACCAAAATGGAAAATTTTTGTTCAGATTCCCCCCTCACTGGGCCAAAAAGCTGTTCAAATGCCCCCACCCCCGGGAAAATTACCAGATTACTGTTTTAACTTTTCAGTAGTTTCTATTATGCTTTTGCGACTGTGCATGTTAACATGGTTTAATAGACAGCACATATTTATATATTATAGATATAAATCGTTCTTAAACACCTTCAAATACGGAACACAGCTTGTGTAGACCTTTGGTTTTCAACCACTCCACCACAAATACGCAAACTTTTCCTTTGAATTCATCAAACTTCGGTCTCCACCATCTCCACCACGATTTATCAACCCACGTAGAATCAGCGCAACTCATAACATGAAATCGAGGGTAGCGATCACATTCCCCACCCCCTATGAGTGGTGATCAAATGCCCTCCCTCCTTGGTAGGAAGAGGCGTCAAATGCCCGGGGTATGCTCGAGGAGGGGGGGGGATGTTTAAGCTTCGATTTGACTGGTACATTACTTACATCTAAGCAGGTGTTCAAACTGTCTCTGAATGTAAAATAAGTCAATATTAGCCTCCACAGAAGGGGGAGGAAAGAGTACGAAGATTAACTATGGAATCCGGTGTCCCACTGGGCCCCGGTAAGTTCCACGTAGTGGTTCTAGTTCTACAAGTTTTAGTAACGACGATTTCTCTTCATCTGATTTAAGAATTCGACCACGGAGCGAGACTGCTAAGATAAGAAATGACATACTAAGTTTAAAATAAGATGTGACAATTAATCGTCCAGACCCGGGCGTTTAGATTTTTACAAACTTTCACGTACTGCATTAAAAACAAAAGCAAGAGTTGTGAAAGTTAATCACGCTCTACTGCACATCGTTTTACAGGTAAATCAAAACAAAATTTCAGTGGAGTCCACGCGAAAAGACTGTATGACATCCTCGTGTTGTTCGTGGCGCAGATTTCCAAATTGTCTGCAAGAAAAGAACAACGACTCATTAATACATATGACGCATCGCTGGTGATCGTGACAAACATGAATTGATACACATCAACCTCCTCTTTACCAAATCCAAATAAACGAAAGATGTGGAAATTGTAAGAGTAGAAAGCTGACTTATAAATTCTGAACTGATACGCGCATGTCTCTAGAATCGAATGTGACAGACTCTGACAAGGACCAGCTGTGAGGACGCGTCCGTGGTGATGTGTGAAAATGTTGAAGATTTAGCTTAAATTCATGTTTGGATGGAAACAAATCGATCGCAGCAGATATAAATTAGCGTGTTCTACGGTTCTCGTTTGTTTTAATTATTCTACAAGCTCAAGTACCGGCGATTTCTCTTCATTAAGAATTTGGCGAAGGATGCGAGACTGCTAGGAAATTGACGCATTAAGTTTTAAATTATTGTGTGACAATTAATCGAATCGTTCAGATAATTCTAACAGCAAGTGTTGTGAAAGCCAAGCACGATATCGCTCTCATCGCTTTACAGTCTTTACAGGTAAATTAAAGCAAACCATAACCACTAACCTTTCTCAACTGCAATTCACGCGAAAAAGGACGCCAGCACAACCGTGTCGCAACCTCGTGTTGTTCGTGGTCAGGAGCAGTCGTGGCGCAATGCATTCTGGTAGAAGGCGCAATGCATTCTGGTAAAAAGCCGCAATGCATTCTGGTAAAAAGTGATGAATTCGAGAATTCGTACTCCCTTTTATATTTCTTCTTAAATCCTGTTTATGTTGCTGCTCGCTCGCTACGCTCGCTGCGCAGCAATTATTACTATTATTATTATTATTATTATTATTATTATTATTACTATTATTATTATTTTTATTATTATTATTATTATTTTTGTAGATTGGATTGTAGTAAATTGCACAAAAAAAAAAAAATCAGGAGAAATCATCGTTACTAAAACTTGTAGAATAATTAAAACAAACGGAAAATGTAGAACACACTTATTTCACATATGCTACGATCTACTCCTTTTCATCCGAAGATGAATTTAAATTTAAGTTTTAGCATTTTCACATATCCGGCGATGCCGGACGCGTCTTCGACAAAGTCAACACTCCAGAGATATTTAATGCGTACCGGTACAGAATTTATAAGTGAGATTTCTGCTGCTACAATTATCACATCTTTCAATTTCCACATCTTTCGATTTCCATCCTTTTGATTTTCTGGTAAAGGGGAGGCAGATGTGAATCGTATGTGTATGTGCTTTATTGTCTTGATCCCTTGTCACGGTATCCGGTCATCTCGCCACCAGGGAGTTTCGCCACCAACCAACTCGCCACCAAGAAACCATTTCGCCACCAACCAACACGCCACCAAGAAACTATCTCGCCACCAACCAACTCGCCGCCAAGTAAAGTAGTCGAGGTGAATTAGCTGTTCGAACGAGAGTTAAGTAGTGGAGATGGAAAAGCTGTTCAGACGAAGTTCGTTTGCTTGTCTGTGTGCAAATTACATGTTGTAGGTGACGTGATTTGATAAATGTTCCGTTGTCTTGGGCGAGCGACATTAATTCCGCGTATGTTCTTTTTTTGTAGCACAGTTTTCAAAACAACACAAGTCGCGCTCTTGTTTTTTTTTGACTTTCTTTTTGTGATTGTGCAGTAGTCTTTGTATTGCCAAAAGGTCGAGACAGCAGAAAGCAAATCGTGATTTTCAAAAAGGTTACGACATGTTTTAATTTTAAACACATGTTTCGATGTTGCCAACATCATCGTCAGTTACATAATATTTGAAAAACCGTTGTATTGCCTTCGTAGCTGATTTTTTATTTATTTATTTATTTATTTTGGAGTCGTTTAAAAATTAGACACAAATAAAGCAATTTATACAAAGTAAGCTAATATCTTAAAGCTACCACCGGTGCAGCACATCGTTCAACGTAATACGAACTGTGTGAGTGTTTTACACAACTAAACAAGGTAGAACAAATTTCAGTCTATTTGGCTTGTGGCTCAATGTTATTAGATTATTGGTAATCGGTAATCTTTGGACCGGTAACCGTTGTCACACCTCGCCATCGATTCGTCATGATGCATGAAGTTGATGCATGAAGTTGATGCATACAATTTACACACCACAATTTGACACTACTTTAAGAAACAAGCTAGCACATGGTTCACTCCGCATCCTTAATCATCCATTGCTGCATAACCACAATTCCTTGTGCCATATCATTGCGCATCCTAAAATATTTCCGTTCGCGCATAACCAGAATTCCTTGCGCATCCTAAATCTCCCATTTGCGCATAACCACAATTCCTCGCGTTTGGTAAGAAAAATGTAATCTTCTGCTGATTAGAGACTGAGCTGCCCCGCTCGTTCGCATCAGGCTCACTCGCTGCGGCAGCAAATATTTCTGGAAAGAAAAATATCAGGGTATTAAATCAGAAGTAAAGTGTTTTTATTTCAGAATGTAATTAAGAGTTTGTTTGCCATTGGTAACTAAAATTAAACAAGCGAAATAAAAGCGGAGGTACTTGAAGCTTTGTATAGGGTTAACTGGTTATGAAAAGTGGGTTTAATACTAAACGGCCATAGCTTGCCAGGATAATCACGAAAAAGGGGCAATGGGAGCTGCTTTTTTTATACCATCAGATAAGGGGAGTAGGCTCAACCATAAACTGTTCGCATTTTCTGCTGATTTGAAGCGATTTGAGTGAGGTAGCGGTCCCTAAATTTCCTACTCGTAAGAGGAAAACAAGGCTGCAGAGACCAATTAGAAATGTTCGATGCCCCGTAGGGGTGGGGGTACTCCCAGAAAAAATTAATCGGGGGTGTGGTGCCCACTTTTCGAAACGCTTACCCTATTTATGATCAAAAACTGCGATTCACCCTTCACTATTTGTGACCTGACCAAACATTCGATACCCGGCTGTTTATGACCGTTGTGGTTGACACGGTTGCCCTAAACATTATTTATGAAGAGCTTTTGTTGATGGCCTTACCGATGATGATGAAAAAGTAGCTTCATTCTGAGATACATACCCAATACAAACTAGCTATAGAGTGCAGAAACCATATCATATTTATGACCAAAATGGCCAAAATTGATACCTTACTTATGACCAAAACGGCTGAAAAACCATACACTTTTTGGGTATGGCACGTAGCCATATAGCTATATAAGGAATTATCCTCCAGGCTGGAATGATCTGAGAAGTGAAAAATCCCACCTTTTAACAAATTGACGCCAGTTTTTCATGTGTCTGTCCTGTTATTATTGATCATGAATTTCCTCATAACATTGTCAAAGTAGCTGTGGATCCACGAGGCGATAGCCGAGTGGATCCACAGACTACTTTGACAATTTTATGACGAAATTCATTGTCTATAACAGGACAGACGCATGAAAAACTGACGTCCATTTTTTTTTTTACGATTACACTCTGTCAAACTGTTCGCTCTCGCTCGTTGCCGCATCGCACAAATTATGAATTCATATGTCTGTCTGCTTATTACGATAAAAATTAGCCAATGAGCGCTCGAGAATTTGTGCTGTTATCGTAAAATACATATTTGCATAATCTGATCAGCCACCACAACACATAACTTGCTAACGCAATCACGAGTTAAAAAGGACGGCGGCGTTGATCAAAATCCATCGCCTTACCCAAGACTTTTAAAGAAAATTGGTTTCCCCTTTCCCAAACCGACCTTTCTTCAGGTTTGACGGAGGATCAGTTAAGGTGGTTAGAAACAGTTTCCAGTACTTTCCAAGACTTACAGTTTGATGGGTCATTATAACCACTCTTTATCGGTTGATGCCAAAATCATGGTATCAACAAACTACCCAATCATCGGGCAACAAGTTGCTGTTATTTTTGTGGCACAATAGGTTACCATAGCAACAATATGCCCTGCTAAAAACATCCATAATGTTAGCTTTAAGCGCTTATAACTCAAAAACGAGCTCAGTGATCGCCATTTTTTATTATCGAATTGTAATCAGCATGATAAGATGCAACTTTTTGCAAAGTTTAAAAAATTCTACGAAGGGGGTTCAGAGCTACCTTAATTTTCGAAAATTTATGGTGGCTCTGAACCCCCTTCGTAAAATTTTTTTAAACTTTTCAAAAAGTTGCATCTTATCATGCTGATTACAATTCGATAATAAAAAATGGGGATCACCGAGCTCGTTTTTGAGTTTAAAGCTAAAATTAAGGGTGTTTTTAGCAGGTCATATTGTTGCTATGGTGACCTATTGTGCCACAAAAGTAACAGCAACTTGTTCCCCGATGATTAGGTAGTTTGTTGATACCATGATTTTGGCATCAACCGGTATAGAGTGGTTGTAATGACCCATCAAACTGTGAGTCTTGGGAAGTACTGGAAACTGTTTCCAGCCACCTTAAAGGGATCCTACATATTATTAATATAGAAAGGGATCTTGATAGAATTGGAGATTAGTTAGAAATATACTGTACTTCTACATTTACGACGGCAAGGAACTTAAAAAAAATTATTCAGCTCTTTGAAAAAGGATCATTTTAAAATTAGAACTGACGATGAACATTTAAAGAAAGAAAAAAAGGGCAACTTGAGTTTATGTATGAA
>JAHPZR010023907.1:0-7500 GCA_019787425.1 Platygyra sinensis
ATTTAGTAACCGTGATTTTCAGCAAAGTTTTATTAGTTTAATCTTGGTTTGTTTGATTTAATGGCAGTTGAATTTTCGATAGTTGAGTATTCAACTATTTTTCATTTTGAAAAAAATAACCGATTTCAAATCACGGACTTTTTTATTTCAAATGCGCGCGCGTGTTCGAAGTCCGCGCGAGATATAGTGGAGTCATTCGGTTGCTAAGCTCGTTGCCAGCCATCCTGGAACCGAAAGCATCATTTCTGAATGGAACTGAAGTGAGGAACTGCATAAAGGTATGTCAACTATGAAGTAGTTCTTTAACACCCGCTTCATAGGTCGGCAATACGTGCTAAGTTGTAATGCTGACTTAATTCGAGGAAAAAGTTTCGCGCAATGAAAAAAAGGAATTTTTTTAGCTCAGGGAAGTAAACATTGTTAAAAGGAAGAACAGTTAAGTTATGCCTTGTCGGTTGAAACAGAAAAGTATGTCTCATTGTAGTGTTAAAGGTTTCATTCTTCACTATGTTCGTATTGCAAACATATTTATCTATGTTTTTGTTTGATCACTGACTCAACATTGATCAAATAGCGCTCGCCCTTTACCGGCGTGTGTAATCCAGTTAACAGTTAAAATAGTCAAGTTCTTAGCCTTGCAAGGATGATTGCAATAAACACCTAAACTCTTGTTAGGGATTGTGACTTAAAAGCAAACAACGTTTGCGTGTTTCTGATTTAGCCAAGCAAACTACTGTGAATCGTGAAATGATCCGCTTTTCCTTTTATTTTTAACAGAGTTATTATCCAAGATGAACAAATCTGCGGTGGATACAGCTGCCAAAGGGGAAGAAGTGGATCAAGATCATCTGAAAATTGTGCGTTTTTACCGTGAGAAGATGGATTTACAACCTATCCACAGTGCACTCAGAAGTTTTAACGTGCAGGATGGTGCAAGGATGTCAGGAGTTTACGAGATTTACAGAAATAATGAGGTGAGATGCAATCTTAGTGATGCCCACTTAGATAAATTGAAGTGCGTATATTTCTAGATTTCTCAGCTTTGGGTACTGAATAAAGGGTTCAGTTGCGTTTTACTTCAGTAATTCATTTCAAAAATGATTCGAAAATTCAGTGATAATCATTGAAGGAGGTAGTACTGACAACTTTGTATATCAAGCTCGCCGATATCGCCCATTGACTGGAGCCAACTGTGAAGAGAACTATAATTTTTTTTCAGACGACCGATTTGTTTCACTCGATTTGATGACTATGTAACCTGATACAACCCGTCATCTAACTCTTCGCGCATGCCGTTTTCGCATTAGTTATCTACTGAGTGCTGTAATGATTGTGTTGATGCAAGAGAAAATGATTCTCTCTAGCTTGCTTGCCTAATTCTATACTTTGTTTGTTTGCTATGCAAGAAATGTAAACTATCATTTATAGTGGTCATGCACTTAGCTGTACAAGCACTGTTAAAAATCTCGACTGGTAGGAGACAGACCAGTTGGCAGATTTGAACTTGGAACTACAGAGAAACAAATCCCGCTAGTGACATGGTGGAGGCATTGAACCCGGGACCAACGGATTACAACACCAGCGCCCTTAACCACTCGGCCACGCAGCCTTTAGATTGACTTTCTTTTTTCTTAGTTCTTTTCTTCAGTTCTTAAACATGCGATTTACAGTAGGAATATAACTTGGTTTCGGTAGTAAAAATCTAAAGTACATTAAGTTTTACATACGCTGTCACGACATACTTATTACATCTCGTGTGTTTCTACAGATTATCTACATTGGGGGCAACCCTTATTTCAGCAACATCCGGGACTGTCTTAACGCTCATTTTAGCGGGAATGACGGTCTTCCGATTGGTCGATATCTCAGCGGACCTGGAAAGAAACGATGGAAGAACATCGCTGTACGGTGGTTGACATGCTTGAATCCACCGGAAATAGTGTATTACTTGCTAGAAGATTACCAGAACAGACATGGTGGCCTGCCAATTTATAACAACGCGCCTAATGTTGATTCAAGGGACTGGGAATCTGACTGATTTAACTAATCTTCCTATTGATGTGACCCACAGACTGGGATTTCAAGTTTCATGTTAAATACTTTCATTGTATTGTGTATTAAAGAGTTTGGAGAAAAGAATAAACTGCTACTACATGAATCTGAATTTGAAAAATTAAAAATTTCATGAAATTCCCTGTTCCTCCCAGGTGCTCGTTCCCAGTGTCTTTTCCTCCTTTCGCCAGCTTGGAGTTACCTTTCGAAATGCACGGCCTGTCGAAATAGTTGGTGAATTTCTTTTTTATACTGGTGGTCATTTGTTTTGTATGAAATCCAATCACACTGCACCAAGAGAAAATGAGGTGAGAGGACACATCCCCGCGCCCTATGATAGTTTTTTCAATCTATTTGAATCTTCGCGTCACGCTGTCAAAGTTAGTCATGGTCTCTTGCACTGCACCCATCACCTCTTCATTTTCTTGTATTCAGGAGTCCGCTCATGTTCAATTTTCCATATCAGCTCTGTGCGCATGCTCTCATTGAAAATTCGCGTACCTTATTTTCACTTTACGCGGGCTCACACACAACGAGCTCTTTTCCGGCGCCATTTTCCAAACTTTTCCTTCGATACGTTGTGTTAGTTACCGCTACAGATTTCACGAAACCCTGGATTACTGTTCAATAATCCGCTAGAAATGCCGATTAAGTCTCGCTGCTTCGTGGAATAAAAGCTTTAGGAGGAGATAGATTCACAGAAATGGATCGTTACGTGCGTGTGAAGAAGATCGGCGAAGGTTCGTTTGGAAAAGCTCTGTTAGTGAAGAAGAAGACTGATGGAAAACAGTTTGTTATCAAGGAGATCAGCATTTCAAAGGTGTGTCATGCTAGAGATTTGCTGTCCAATATTCTCGTAGATGAGGATAGTTTAATTTTGATACAGATCGATCAATGCAAAGTTTACATTTTTAGTTTGTAAGCTGAGCTTTTGAGACTCAACTTCCGTTCAATGTTTTTGTTGTGCAGATGTCTCCCAAAGAAAGAGAAGAATCCAGAAAAGAGGTAACATTACAGGCTCGAGACTACCTCTGCTATTTTCACAAGTTTTCTCACCTCATTTTAACAGGCAAACAGGCTGTCAAATTAATACAACAGTGAACACAAGTACATGATGTAGTTGGTACATTTAATTAAGCCTATGTAGGAATGAATGCAGATTTCTGCAAAACTTTCGCGATTTATTCTCTTTACCATGCATGAAATCACTGTTTTAAACGTATACAATGAAGGTAAAATTTAACATGCAAATTACCTATGTTTGTTTTGTTTCTCGGTTTACCACACCAGATTAGATTTGAAATGGGGTTTGTTTACATGGACAGTACTCAAGCTTGCAATAAGCATGTACATTGTGGTTACTGATTCTAAGGTTCCACATGTACATGTGTATGAAGAAATACATCATGCCCATAAATGATTACATTTCCATCATTGAGCGGGTTTTACTGTATGAAAAAGTAAAAATAACTTAGTGCTAGTTGAAAGTGAATTTTTAAAAGCACTTGCTAGGATTTTGTAGCAGTATGAACCCCTGTGCTTCCAGGTTTTCAGATGAGTCTGACTGCAACGTTTCCCAGGTTCAAATTTGTACACTACTGCTCTGCGCTAAATATCAGAACATGTATTGATAATGGCCCTGTTCTGGTTTTAAGGGAAATAAAACTTGTTTGGAAAAGTAATCACAGGATTTTGAGAGCAATTTGGAATAAACTCAAGCAAATTTGAGTCAAGTCAAGGTTACCAAAATGCACAAGTCCATGGGTGATTGCAATTTATTATTTGCAGTCTTTGAAAAAAGCTCTGAATTTGCTTTTTTTCTGCAATGAGTCTCCCCAAAATTATTTTTGTGTTGCCATGCGGTGTGCACTAAATTTTTCAATTGCATTACATGGGTTTTTAACCAGAAAGAGTAGATACAATCAATGGAATTTTTTTTTTCTCTTCATAGGTAAAGGTTTTGGCCCAGTTAAAACACCCAAACATTGTGTCCTATCAGGAATCATTTGAAGGTAAGAATTACTTGCAAAGGTGAATAGACACTTCTACCAGCCCTTGTAATGGATCTCTCCCTTTTCACCCCATTTGCCAGCTCAAAAGACAATCAAAGATTTGGGATTTGCAGTCGAACATGTATTAAGCAGCACTGTATTAATTACTATTATAAATACTATTAAGCAGTCAGTTTTCAAAGTCCCAAAAATTAGATCCCTTAATTACTGTAATTTTGACCTCTATAAAGTGGTCACTGTCTTTTTGCGAATTAAGTCCCAACAAGACTCTTTCTGTTGTCTTGACCTGTATTAAATAATCACGGTGTCAATTACGTGTTCAAATACATGTAATGTAACATGAGATATAACAAATGATTTTCACAAAACATTAGAATGCTGGAAATGAATGTTTCCAATTTGATGTCAAATGTCTTTTCAGCACATGATTGTATTTGAACTGTTTGTCTTGCAACCTGTATTAGGCAGTCACTTAGCCATTCCCCGAGGGGACTGCCTAATGCAGGTTCGACGGTATTTGATCTTTTAGTTCTTAAGCACAGAGGTCCATACAGTGTCTGATTGGGTGTTAACTGATTTGTCACATGCAAGTTTTGACTAATCAGACAGTAATTGTACATTTCCCTGGCTGGGGACATTATGTTGTGTTCTTGGGCAAGACACTTTACTCTCACATTGTCTCTCTCCTCCCATGTGTATAAATGGGTACCAGCAAATTTAATACTGGGGATAACCCTGCATTACACCAGCATCCCAACCGGGGAGGGAGGTGGGGAGGGGGGGAATACATTGTACTCCTAGTCACTTCATACTACTGAAACCAGGATAAGCTCAGGCTTGATAGCCAGTTGGCTTGCTTGCAGATTTTACCACCCCTTACATTCTAGAGGGAGCGGTATCTTTATAGAGCTATGACGCTGCAGTATTGAATTTTACAGGTTGAATATAATGGGCAGCTCCAGCAGGAGAAGAAGAAGCTTTAGACAACATGTTTCCAAAATTTATATGTAACAATGAAGTAATCTTTTTGTTTTATGTTAGAAAATGGAAACCTTTATATTGTTATGGATTATTGTGAAGCAGGTAATTATGCAACCGGATGTTACAATATGATTATTTATAAATGAACTGTTTACTTCAGATCATTTGATGGACAATTAAATAAATGTAGATGACAATTTTTCATACCTGTTCTTGTATGTACATGAATGTGGCCTTTTTCCCCAGTTGTAAAGGGAAATAAAAATATCTTCAGATTTGATTAATAATCACTGGATCGTATCTTCAGTATAAAAAATTCTCGATCATGATTGGTTCTCCATGCTGTTACTGTAGTTCTCATGCAATCACAAGGGTGTCCAATAGTATTGCAGGTACTGTATCCAATTATGACTTAATATAACTGGATTCCTGTAATTGGGTACCCATGTGATTTGCATGGTTTTTAAAACTAATGGATAGCACCACTGACTTTTTCACTCAAAAGAAGTTCTTTAAGGACTTTTTTATTTTGAAATTTGTTATAGATGCAATCATGTTTTACAATTCAGGGAGTAACCATGCATGCTCAACTTGTCGACTGATTTTGAAATTGCTCACAGATTAATTACTCCCTGAATTTTATTGCACTTGGTCCAATTACTATTTTCTAATTATCATAATTGATATTTTCCAGTTGTTGTAATAAAGTTTTAAAACTTACTGTAGATGTCAGCAACTACTTTTGAATTTTACCGCATGCTAGGAGTTTGATCCCATAATTACAGTACATGGTATTTTGTGCCACACAGTGATATAGTGTACATGACTTGCTGTCAAATTGATCTTCAGGTGATTTGTATAAGAGGATTAACAGCCAACGTGGAATACAGCTTCCAGAAGAACAGGTCACTGCACTGTATTTAATACAAATATAAATTATTATAATTTATACGACCATGTAAAATTTACTTAATAACCTTCTTTGACTTTTAAACAGGACATAGTGTAAAATAAATTAAGCTCAGGAGTACATTGTCCTGGTATTTCAGTACATTGTGCTTTCAAGATTACTTTGATATACATGACATTTTGGTTTTAATTATCTGTGAGTAGTTGTTTGCTCAGGGCAATAGTTGAACAAAAGCAGTGACGAATCTAAAGGAGGGGCCCAGGGGGCCCGGGTCCCCCTTATTTTGGGTAAAAAGTGAAGAAATGACAGAAAGGAGAAAAGCCAGCACAGCAAGTAAATCAAAACCGCCCCCTCCCCCCCTCCCGTTGACTCAGGGTCTGGATCTGCCACTGAAAAGCCTGCTATCCCTGGTTCTGCATAGTGAAAATCTAAGAATCGAACAATGAAATACTTTCTAGGTATATGAAGCTCTGAATTTTTTATTATTTGGTGCCGCTGGAGATATTTAATGCTTGGTGTTCTTGTGTTAGAAGTGGTGTCTGTATCAAGTGTCTGTTAGCAGAGATTTACACTAAAATCTACAGAATCATGAATGTGACTGTTTGTTCCAGGTTTTGGACTACTTTGTACAGATATGCCTGGCCTTGAAACATGTTCATGATAGAAAAATCCTTCACAGAGATTTAAAATCACAGGTTTGTTTTATTATTTAAAACATTCATGAATTTTTAATTGAAAAATTTGCAATGAGCGTTCTACATAGTTATATTTCAATGTAAATAATATGGACTTATCTTACAGTTTCTTTTTCTTTTTTTTTAATTGAAGAAGTTTGAATTAAAATTTTGTAACTGTTACTTCTGCAGCGGTATAGCACTTAATATGTTTATGTGTTTTATAGAACATATTTTTAACAAAGAATGGAATAGTCAAGTTAGGAGATTTTGGAATTGCAAGAGTTTTACACAGGTGATCAATTTTAGTTTTTACTATAATTTGTTGTGATTAAAAAATATAACTCTGTGGCCATGGCAGTAAATTTCACTTTTCACAAGTACCCTCACTTTACAGCGGTTATCAGTCACACGCGCCCTCTGACGATTTTTTCCCATCTCGAAAACTGCGTTTTGGTGGACGTCAATCAAATGTATCAAATGTATCCATGACAATAACGGCGAGCGGAGTTTTCAGTGTCAATTCTCGGAGTATCCGAGTTGCTCCGAGTCTTTCATCTTTACTTGACTCGTCGATAAACAAAAACTGAGAAGTACATGTAAGACTTATAAAATCGTTTGAAGCGCCTTTTCGTTCGTCTCGCTCACGGGCAATGTTTTGAGCTGCAATTACAAACAGTGTACAACGACAACAACATGAGAATGAACTAATTATAAATAAGAACCTTTATTACAGAATGAACTACAAAAATCTAACTGCTAATTTCTTGCGGCTTAGCTTTCATTACCTTTTTATTACTGACAATTCTACTTGCCGTAAGGTTCTGCTGACGGTTTGCTTTGCATACAATTTGCCTGTCTGGTATTCCAG
>JAHPZR010023907.1:12500-32500 GCA_019787425.1 Platygyra sinensis
GTCAATTTCCTTAGTACCCAGCCCTTAATGAAATCCCTGAACCTGTGGTCGACATGATTATCATTAATTATGTTCAGTAATAAAACTGATGTTGTGGTTGTGTCGATGTGTACAAATCATATGTGAATATTTTCCAGTGCCACAAAAGTACAGTGACCCAAAAGCCAAGTATGGAGTGTCTGTTGCAAAAAAGAAGCCTCCTGCAAAGTAAGGACTCATTGTTACTTACCGGTACTTACTTAGGCCCATCCCACCGTGTGGAGCATAGGCCATTGACAACCCCTCGCCAGCAAGATCGGACTTGGCTTTTTGTTTAACTTCTTTCCAGTCATCGGCAGCTGTTTCTGGCACATCCCCTTTAATTCTCTACCTTTGGGGATTCCACCTCAGAGCTTGCCGGGTAATTTTGTTCAGCAATTTCCACAGGGTGCAAACAATCCACCCCACTTTCTTCTCAAAATCTGTTTACCTACCAGTTGTTGTTCCCCTTCGCTGCCAATTGAAAGCTCCTCATTAGAAATTTTGTCAGGCCATGAAACACTTATAAAGATACTGTATGTCTCAGGTCTGGAATTACAATGTATAATTCACACATGTATTGCTCCAATGAATTGTGTAGATTATAAGAAAATAATAGTGCAAGTAAGTATGTACCAGAAATAGCAAATACTGTACATAGGAACCATTTTAAAGGGGCTCAGTCCTGGCATCTTCAGTTATTTTGAACATAGAAAAAAATAACCGTTAAATTGAAGGAAACCTAAAAATAACACTTTATAAAGATAGAAAAACATCAAAGAGATAATAATAAACCATAAAGGAACAAGGATGGTTAAGGATGGAGAAGATTGACATGGATTGCAAACAACGAATTTGAAAAGTTTAGCTAAGCTTTTCAAACGTGACTGAGCCCCTTTAAGTGCGTTTACATGTACTCCACAATGACATAGAAATAGTTACTAGAAGACCAAACAGATCTGAGACCTTCTGAGTTTTTCATAGTCTGGTTAATGTATGTAAGAGAATGGACCTAAAAAGAAAAAGATCTGCTAACTAGTTGAATGCTATAATATTGTCTTTTAGGAAGCCCAACTCTGGAGAAGCTGGTAAAAAACCTTCCAGACCAAGCAGTGCTGCACGTGAGAAACCTAATGACAAGAAAAAAGAACTGGATGCTCGTGAAAGAAGACGTAAAGAAATGGCGCAGAATCAGGTAGATAGATATTCAACCTAGAAGGATTCAGAAAGTAAATTTTTAGTATTCAATTATAAACTACACTTGCATAAAAGACAAAAATTACAGTGTATGTGGTACTGATTGTTGCTCTTGTTCTGTATTCAAAAGATAAATCATCTCCTCAGATCCTTTTTCCCTTGTCTTCCCTGTCTTACAGGATTCTTGGTTCATGTAAACATGTACCAGTAGAAATCTAGTTTTGAGTTGATCATCACTACCCACAGCTGAGCTTAAAGGGGGGGGGGGGGGGGGTAGGGCTCCCCATCCACACTTCCCTCCCTCCAGCTATCCATAAATTGAATTATTCATAAATTATTATGCATGAATTATCACTCATAAATTATGATTCTTAAATTATAATTCATTAATTATTATTCATAAATTGTTATTCATTGATAATGATTTATAAATTGTTCTTAAATTATTATTCATAACTGATTTAGAATCATTAAAAAGAGTGGATGGATATTAACAGTCTATTCTTTTGATGGTGTCCTTGCAGGAGCAGATGTACCAGGATCACATGAAGAGGGTTCACCAGCAAAGATGGGAACGTCAACAGGTAATCAAGATATTAATTATGAATCCACGAAAAGGTCATTCACAAAAGTTCATAATAAAAAGTCAAGACCAGTAGCTGTCTGTAGTTTTGTTATTTTCTCATTCACTTGCTCTTTAGTTTTTCTTAACCAAAATTGAGATTGCAAAAACTAGGCATGTTAAAGGTGCACACTATATGTGCGTTTAAAGAATAAATTTTGAAGATCTTTCTTGTAGGTTCGTCATCATACAGACCTGTGGACAAGCTACACAAATATTCATGGAATATTCAAAACATGTAAACTTTATTTTTTAGCGTGATCAAATTAACAGAGCCCGTGAGCAGGCATGGAAGAACACTCTTAGTGTTGGACTAAGTCCAGAGGTGAGATTAAATTTTGTAAAACTCAGTTTGGATTTCTTTAGTTAGCTTTAAGTGCAGGATTGTAGCTAAGAATTAATTAAAATAGTCTCCTGGCTAAGATTTCCAACTAAGGCTTGATATTGTGAATGTGCAACAGTGCAAGAAGGAAGTCTATTTTTCAACTGAAATTTCTCGCATTATTTTTATTACTTGTAACATTATAAACACCCATGATATGATATGAGACGCACTCGTGAGTAACAAGAGATATATTTTTGCAGTAAAATGCTGGCAAAGTAATGGTTAATTATTTCTGTCTTAAAGTCATTTATTCAGATATGCCATTTACATTGATTTACAAATTAAATCTCTATTTACACGTACTCACACGCATTCTTTCAATCAGTCACAAAGTTGATAGTAATTTCATTATCCATGAAATTCATAATTCGTTCATGAACATGTTGTACATTCATGTTGACAAGTTAAAAGAAGTCACAATTTTGGCGTTCACTGACAACTCATCAAAGTCAGTGACATTTTGAGACAGATCTCTTGTTTTCAGGAGTGCGGTATTCAAGCATGCCTCTATAAACTCCAAGACAATTGCCTTCAGTCCTGTTTTGTTCTTAATACCTGCATGCAATTGATCGACTTGATTCTGCTTATGCAAGACACTCTCTTCTCTGGGGTATGATTGCATCTTTCAGTCGGATTTGAAAAATAAATGTTAACATGGTAGACAGATCTCAAATTTTAGGGCAATAAAGCTAAAAGAAATATCCTTTTTCCTTTTATAAAATCGTTTTGACATAATGCAACCAATTAATTAAAAAGCTGTGAGTAATTACTAATTGTATAATTACAATCTTAACAATTAATGCGTCATACAATAATTATACTAAAAAGTGCGAGATATTTAAGACCATTAGCTTACTTTTTAAGCATAAATTACATACATTCATGTGCAATTACATGTAATGCTAAGATAAGCAAAGATTAATTAAAATAATTCTCAACAATAGTCTAAATACTTAAACTTATTTTAAAAATCAAATGGTTTACTAATTTATTCTAACCTGCAGTTTGTCTAATGAAGTCTGAGTACTTCTTGAATTCCCAATTTTGTGAATAATTTTTTCGTTGTAAAAAGGTTTTAAACCTTTCTTGTTTTGTAGAAAGAGAAAAAACCATCAGATCCTGCAGCTGGTGCAAAACCAAATCAACAGGACATATTTGTAAGTGTCAGGAACTTCAGGGTCTAAAAGAGAGGGAGGGGTCCCTGGAGTTCTGCTTTGTCACTGAGAGCACCAGACTTCTCGTTTTTACGAGCCTAATTAATATCGTTGATTCTTGCTCCTTGAGGTGATTCCATGGAGCCCTAGAGCCTAAATAGAGCCTCTCATTTACCGTGTTGTTGAATTTCAAAAATGTACCAGATTTTCAAAGCTGAAAAAAAGGTACAAAATTACACTGGGTTTACTTTATGCTCGACCAGAAAGAAGGTGCTTCTCCCTGATTGGATCATCTGTAAACTGAGAAGAGGAAGAAATGAAAACATTTAAGGGACAAGCCCGGGGGACAAGCTCTATTTCTCTTTCATTTTTCATATCGTACGCTCATAATGTAACATTGTTATACCGCCCAAATCAAATACGTTTTCCGATTGGAGAAGAACATGTCAAGTGTCCTGGATCAAAACTCACTAACTCCCTTATGGCACAACAACTTGAACTTTCGACTTGCACGTGATCAGGTCGTGTGTGCCAGCCAGCGTCAAGCAAATAATTTTTTGGCCGTTAGTTCAATTTTTGACTTGGGAGGTATAACGTACAGAACACTTACTGATAAACTGCGTAGCCAGCACTAGTAAAGATCGTTCTCCTTTACCCTACCCTTACAGAAAAAGCAACCTCAAGCAATGCAGAAATACCAAGCTAAGGGAAATGACAAAGAAAGTAAAGAGAACAAACCAGCGCGTCCGCTCTCAGCAGAAGAACGGAACACACCAGCGGCTGTCAAAGTGGCTGGGAGACCTGTGTCTGCTAACGAAGCTAACAGAGCACCAGCTGGGAACCCGGTGAACTTAGCTTGGGATGCTGCTAAACAGGGACAAGCGGATAGGTGAGGCATGGCTTGCAAAGTATAGAAGGGTTATAAATAATAGGACTAGATGAACCATAAGAGTTGCATTTCGGAATATTACACCTCCAAGTGGAAAATGAGTCCAGTTTTCAATTAAAAACGTAGTTTGATATTTAATAATAACAGAGGTTTTGGATAAACAATTAAATTTAAATTTAGCGATAATGATTTTAAATGATGTTTCGATGATTCGTCCATTTTCAAACTAGTAATAACAATGACATGCAATTAAAAAAACACAAGAATCTGACTTTTAGTTTTACGAATTTGAAAATGATGATCAGGTCATCGAAACTTCATTCACAATTATAATCGCTATTTTTTTTTATTCTTGATAATTTGAGGTTTGGCTCCCATAAACGCCATTTCTTGTAGTCTTGGGGCTGAAAATGGTATTGAGATTTGAAAATCGTAGTTTATTTATCTGGCCTTGCTTTGTGGCTTGTTATAATCAGTCAATTATAAGCTTTTAAATTAATTCAATCAGATATCCAAAAACCATTTTTCACAGTTGATTGTCTCTAAGCTTGATAATCTGATTTCTTGTTCTTCTGTACAGAGCTTCTGCCGCTGGAGCTGCTGAAAGGGCTCGTGTTGTAGAAGAGTTTTGGAAGAGAAAGAGGGATGCGCAGAGGAATAAAGCCAGGGGACAGGTATGATTGGCTTCATTTTCCTCAGCTGTCTGTTGCAAAATGGACTGAAACTGTAAGAAGAAATTAGTTTTCAATCTCCCTTGAAAAAAAAGGCCTATGAAAGAGAAGTGGATCCCAAAGAATTTTTATGGTGAAGCCATGCTCAGCCCAACAGTTTCCTCACGTGGAAAAAAAAAACACCAAAAACGGATAATCAAAACAACTAGCACGGATGATTAGTGCATGTGCTAGGGAAGCATGAGTGTTATGAACGTGATGATAAGCGTGACGTACGCGATGAAAGTGAAACCTTTTGGCTTCACATTTCGTGTTTTATATCCTTCGCGTGGCTCCTTTAAAATATTTTGGGAAAATGGACTAGTGGCTTTTGTTACTGAAAAACTTGTTGTAATTTCCTCTTTATATAGAATTTCAATGTTCTTCCCGATCATTATCCTCCAGGTTAGTGAATTGATTGACTGAAAATTTCATATTTTAAGACTTTCGCTTCAAGTCTATTGCCTTGTGCTGTTCTTGCTCTTTTCGTGATCACGCTGCCTTTATTTTGTTTTTAATAAATAGCAAACGTCCCTGGTAAAAAAGATGCTGTTTCAGGAAAGGATGCAAAAGAAAAGGTTAGACCTAAATATTATTCTCTAAGAAGACTGGCTTATGGAATTATGTCTACCTGTCACGCTATATATTGTGACTACGCCATGAAGTCCTGTGAGTCACGAAAATTTCACTTAAAAGGAGCACAGTAACGGTTCAATGGTTTGAAAAGTTTAGCCTAAATTTTTCAATTTCGTTGTTTGTAATCTGTGTTAATCTTCCCCATCCTTAACCATCCTTGTTCTTTTCTAGTTAGCTATTATCGCTTCGATGTTTTTCTATCTTTGTAAAGTATTATTTTCAGGTTTCCTTCAATTTAACCGTAATTTTGTGGATAGTCAAAATGATTCAAAATACCGCGACTGTTGCAACTTTGGGCAGAACAATAGACTTAAAGCTGAGTGTATGCCTGTGGCTTCTGTGTCGCGTCTTTGAGACTTATAAATGTCTTTAACTGTCGTGTCGCTTGTTTCCTTCAGGAATATCTTGCTCGCTTGGAGGCCATCAGACGCCAAAATTTCCAAGAACGGAAAGAACTTCAGAGAAGAATGGCTGGAGTGCGTGCTCCGGTGGAAGCACCACCAGCACAGGTATGGAAGGACAGTTAATGAATTTCTTCATTCTTTTTTGAACCAAAAAAAAATATTTCCTTGCCATTTGCACGTTTGAGGGAAAACAATTAAGACAGATTCTGCTGAAAGTTCGAGCAATAAATGTTAAAATTATTTACTAAAAATCGACTTATAGCACGGTAACTTTTGGAATACTTTTTGAAATAACTCACTTTAGTTTGTTTCTCTAAGTGAGCATTCTCGAGAAAGGTAATGTCCAACCTCATAACAATAGTTAGAGCCTGTGTTATTGTGCTTTTAACTAACGTGATTCGTGTGTTTCAATTGAAATATGGATAGCGTGGTCGAGTGGTTTTGAAATCTATGTTACATTTACAATATTTGCTCATTTATTTACAGTGTCCTCAATTAGCACAACAGTGCTAAATACATTAGACACTTTAATAAAATTATTATTATCATTGTTATTATTATTATTATTATTATTATTATTATTAGTCATCTTTCGACAATTCTCTTTCGTACACAAGAAGAATGTAATATAGGGTATAATATTTTAATATTTCATATTCTTGAATCTGTAAATAGTCTTTTTTTAACATATGAGTAAAGTTTTATTTTATTTATTATTATTATTATTATTATTATTATTATTATAAAAATATTACTTATTGTACTGATACTTTTTGTAATTATTGTGAAGTTTTAATAAAGTTTTTGTTATTATTATTATTAGTATTATTAAATTATTATTATTATTATTATTATTATTATTATTATTATTATTATTATTATTATTATTATTATTATTATTATTATCATCTCGCGGGGTCAGCTTGAGAGCTCAAGTCTCGATAAGTTCTTCCTAACTGTATTCAAAATATTACCACACCATGAGTTTTTTTGCTAACTTAATTTTTGCTATTATTGCTCGAACGTTCAGCGGAAATCATCTTAAAATGTGTGGGGGTTCTTTCCTTCACGACTTTCTCGTGTACCATTAGTAACACTATGAAATTGTGCAAGGGTTCTTTCATAGGTAAGAAAATTAAAGGCAAATACGAAATAACGAACATGAGTCTCTTTCAGGGAATTTTCTATTTTCAGTTACTAGATACGAAATACAAGCTTGTGATCTTTTTTCTTGCAGAAGGAGAATGTGATGATTCCAGGAGATCCACGTTATGATCCTGCAGCCAGGAGAAAGAAAATTGCTGATCTTAAGGTGAAAACAACAACCAAACAATCGATCAACCAAACAGACTTTACTTGAATTTAGCTTTTGCAATGTAGTCAAAGGGACTCAATGAGTGCGTTCTTGAAATATGTACAAGTCAGTAATTGATAGTTACCAAAGCAGATAGCACACAACTTTTAACACTGAGAACCAAGCATAACCTTATCAACCAATTAAAAGCAAGGCTTAAAGTAAAACCAACACGTGACTTGGTCTAGGTACATTTTCCCGCCTTGACAGCATTTGCACGTGGGCAATGTCGCATGGCAGGAACAGTCAAAATGTTAGTTTACATTAGAAAGAACATTTTTCCCATAGGAAAAAGGAATTCCTGCCAATTCCGTGCAAAATTGAAAAGCGTCTTTCAGTCAGCCAGCCCTTATTGTATTTCGTTTTACTTTCAGGCCCAAGCAGAGGAGCGAGCCGCCATGTTACGAGCTCAGCTTGAACAGAGAAAGAAAGCGATTTTAGAAAGAATTAATAAAGAGGGCAAAGACAAGCTGGAAAAGGTTTGTAACAAAACTTTTTCCTCTCAGAATCAGGAGAGTTCATCAGATCAACTCATATCTCAAGGTTGACAAACATTTTTTTAAAACAAAATTTTGTATGTAAACTAATGGATATTTCATTTAGATTGCTTGTGAGTTTATAAATTAACTTTTTCACCAGGAAAATCAAAGACAAGATCCTGACAAAAGGTACGTAACAAATATCATGAGTGAATGAAGCCTTAAAGGAGCTGTGTTACGGAGATAAACTTAAATAAAGACCTTTACAGAAAAAAACAACATACCCGTACAATGCTAGCCTCCCTGTGTCCGTCATCTTCTTAATCAAAACTAAAAGTGAAACCAAAATGTCATTGGTTAAAAATGGTGTTCTAACAGGTGATTCTAGACTGGAAAATTGGAATGTGGCCGCGTGAAAACTGGAGGCAAAGCCATTACCACCTGGCTTCCAGTCTCCAAGCTGCCATCCTGCTAAGGAATTTTCCTATCGCAACCATTAAAGGGGCTCAGTCACGTTTGAAAAGTTTAGCCTAAATTTTCCAATTTCGTTCTTTGTAATCCGTGTCAATCTTCTCCATCCTTAACCATCCTTGTTTCTTTATGGTTTATTATTATGTCTCTAGGTTTTTCCTATCTTTATAAAGTATTATTTTAAGGTTTCCTTCAATTTAAACTAAGCTAGTTTTGTCGATGGTCAAAATAACTCAAAATATCGTGACGTAGCCCTTTTTAACTTGATAGCTTCTCTGATCTGCATTGCTTGAATGCCGGGAAGAATGTAAAAACACCTTATACAAAGCCGGTGAACTGGACAAGATCAAGATACCACCTTAATTATAAAGAGTCCTGTTACAGCTTACCTTATTTCTTTTTTTCTGTTTTTGTTTTGAAATAGGCCACTGCCAGCCTTAGCGAAATACGAAAGACCAGCAGGTATGATTCCTATGCAGCTACGATTCAAGCTTTGCGAAACTTAGCTTTTCTTTTCTCGTGTAATCGTTTGTTTTAGTGTCATTTGGTTCCCAGAGCTTATTTTTGATTTGTCGTAGAACCTGCTCCAAAGCCAGCGGTCGCCCCGGTAGGCCTGGATACAGCACTGAAAGAAGTTGGAGCCAACATGTTATTCAGATCGAATTCTGAGGTAAATGAATTATCAAGCGAATCATCCATATGTCTTGGTTTTGTAAGTCAAATTTCTTACAAATAATAGTCTGCAGAACAGGCGTAAATTTTGTGAGAAATTTAGGGGAAATGAGGCGAAAACGAGGCGAGCGCGAAGCGCGAGTTGCGCGGGAGGGAAGGAGGGCGAAAGAATTAAGGTTTTCGCGCTCCTCCCATCGCGCGCGACTTGCGTTTCGCGCTCGCCTCGCTTTCGCACCCGTTCGCGAAAAGATACGCAAAAAATTCCCCTTTTTCTGGAGGCTAACAAAAGAAAAACTTTTCTAAAATTTTTCTGTCCTATGATTTTCTTATCTAGTGAAAAATAAATCCTGCAATATTATTGTCTGTCTATTATTCAAAACTGGTGAATATTTCACACTCTATCGATGTTTTTTTTTCTCGCTGTGCTGTAGAATGATATTCGCAAGATGACAGAGGAGGAGAAGGACGAACCCTTGGCGCCGCGCAAGGCCTGGGGAGACGTACCGTTTCAGCTGCGAGTTCTTCCATTGGAAGTTACAGCCTCTGCGATGGAAGGTATGCACGTGATGTAAATAATAATATGGAACCATGCTGGTGTGATAAATTAAGTACAAGTAAAGATTAAGCAAAGTATCAAACACCTTTGGTCGAGCCATAGTTCGCATTTTTCAAGAGCCTGCGTTCATGTATGTTAGAAGTCAAGTCCTCACAAGACATTTCACAATTTTTGATCGCGATTGCTTAGAACCTGAACTAAACCAATTTATGGTTTTATCTGTGCCGAGGAGTCAATTGGTAAAGGTGGGTTAGGGAGAGAGCTTCTTTTAATCGTATTTCAATTGTCATTGGCAGCAATAAGTGTATGTAAAAGAGCGTCTCATCGAGCGCTTAGTTAACCCGAAAAATTCCTTTGTGAAGGCTTAGCACTATAGAGAACTTGGTATTGGTTGATGGCTTTTTTTTATATTCTTTTTTTTCGCTCGTACCATTTGTAACAGGAAATCCGAGGCGCGTGAACCTCGACGATTTCCCGGGCGATTTAAGAGCAGATTTTTCGTGTCTAATTTTCGACGTCTCCAATGTGTGCGCGCTGCGGCACTGACTCAGCTCAGGTCCTGATAAAACTGCGACTGTCTTACATGTTGTTTGTGGGTCTAACCTTCATTTATTATTTGTTGCTTCATTTCAGCGACCAGCGCTCAGGATGCAGTGTTGAAGCCCGCAGCTGACCCCGCCCGGAAACAGTGGGGCAAACCAGAAATGACACAAATCATCTCCGCTCTGGGTAACGCCAAGCTTCAGACTGCTACAACCACCATGGGAGGAGGTGACGAGCCCGACGCTGCAAGAAAACCTCAATTTCCGGTTGTCACGCAATCTTCACCTGCTGCACCATCAGCAGCAATGGGTGCAACTGTCACGGTGCAAAACCCCACCGTACCATCCATGCTGGGAGTGACGGTGGTGAAGTCGCCCACTGGTGATTCTCCAAAAACTGTTATTATGAGAAAGGATAAAGTTGAAGAAGCGAGCTCTGCAGGAGAAGCCACCATAACGATATCAGAAACAACGACAGAGAATAGGAAAAACCCGCTTCCTTTAAAAACAATTTCGGAAAGAACCAAAGAGGGCGACATTAGCAAGGACGATGCTACCGTTAAGTCGGAGAATTCCGCAGAAGATTTAAGTATAGAAGACGTGGAAGATATCCCAGAGGAAAAGCCGATTGAACCATCAACTGGGAAACCAGCGCCTCTAGCACCAAAGAGTCCTGTGAAGGCCTGGGGAGAGGCAAAAGCCAGCTCACCCTCTGAGAGTAGGTTTCGTTTGCTGGATCAACCTGTTAATTCTCCCTACTACTTAGTTTTAACGTTAGCTCTTAGAACAAGGGTGTCACAAGTCAGGAAATGTTCAGGGGAGAATATTCATCAAGGTCAGGGAAAAGTCAAGGAATTTTATATGGAGTCAGAAAAAAATGAAATTGTGAACTAAGGTGATGGATAATTGAAATTATAATACGACTGATTTAATACCATTGAGGGCTGGAAGAAACATTTCAGGTGGCTGTGATGTCAATTGCGTTTTTCCTTACTTAACTTTAGCCTCTAAAACTGCATGACGATCACCCAGTTACAAATGCGAGCCCCCTCCCTGCGGCCTTGAGATCAACTGCTTAAATCTCATGGCTTGAATGAGTGACTTTGTATTGATATAGTAAGGAGAAATCAGAAGCTGATCACTATTGCTCTTGTCTTCATGCTTAAGGTGCTCCACAGCCAAAATCTCCCAAAAGTGCCTGGGTACAGTCTGATAACAGGGCGGCTTATCAAGAGTTTTTGATCGAGTCACGCAAGCAGTCCGCGTCACGTAATGAGCGTGACCAGGAACCTCCGTCACCTAAACAGGCCGAACAGGAACCGAAAGAAGCTCTCTTTGAGCGGGTTGAACGTAAAGAAGAAAAGAAAGAAAAGGGGTCTGAAGATCTTGAAGTACAAGACATTTCAGTTGACGACTTGTAAGTGTGTTGAGACTGATCATGAGTTTAGTAAAGTGTTTTGACCTTCCTTCGACGGCTTACTACAAAAGCAACTTTTGTTCAGCCTTCTTGGCGGGAGTGGAGAAATGCGTCCTGTAAACCTACCACCTTGTAGAATTACAAGAATAGGTTCCTCATTGTTATTCATTTTCGCGGGAACTTAATTCCGCGAATTCGGAACGGGCATATTTCGTGGGATTTGGCCAAAAAAATACGTTACCAGAATTTCGCGACAATTGTCAAAATAGTGATCTTCATTAACAAACAATTTGCACAACTGATTTCAATTGCCCATAGCAATATTTTCCAATCACGGACAAAAACATGAAACAAAACGAAACTGAAATCTGTTTGAGATGTTCCTTTGCAACAAAACAGAGTTATACCGTGTACGTGACATCGTCTATTTGCTCTATCAGCTGAAAGACATTGTCAATTTCTACAAATAGATGCTCGGGAGTAGGACGGGTCTTAAATTTTGCGATGTTTTGAAAATCGCGAGAAATATGTTTCGCGAAAATAAGTAGCACTAAGATGGATGAAGCTGTTACCCCCAAAGACGGCAAAATACGAGATAAAAAACCCTCAACTTGTCGCGCAACATTGTTCCGTTGCAGGCTTTGGGTCGATGTTTCGCATTTTTCACCTTGCATGATCAACTTGTCGTGCAGCAAAACATTTGTTGCGGGTTGAAGAAAGTTGTTGCGAAAAGTAGAGCGCGAATTTACTTTGAGGAAGAAAGTTTGGCTTTGTTGCTAGTTTTTCATCAAATTCACAACTTGCTCACGCTGTAACAAATCAACCAATCAGCGTGCTGCATTTCTTTAACCCGCAACAAATGTTTTTGTCCACAAGTTGATCACGCAAAAGTTGATCGACCCAAAACTTGTAACGAAACAATGTTGCGCGACAAGTTGATGGTTTTTGCATCTCGCATTTCTTCGCCTTAAAATCGTTCTTTCACCTTCAAATTAACAAATAAGCTATGTATTCTATCGTAAATAAATGCTGTAGTTAAAGTAAGAGAAAGGAACTTGGATTTCAGATCATTCCATACGGCTGACGGATCACTCAACAGCTCCCTGCGAGCCGCAGAATTACAAACAGGAATTTACGATACGAATTTTACGGTGAGTCTAAACAAACACGTAATATTGGTAACATTTACTCTCGCCTTCTTGTTAATTATTATATCTCTTATCCGAGCCATTTGCAGTTCTGTTTTAACTGGCGTTCTTGACTCTCCAGTATGTCTTCCAGTATGTTAGTAGTTTTTGTGTTGGTGCCTTTGTGTACCTTGCAAGAGTGTCTGGTTTTGTTTAATACGTCATGTAAGATATGCTCAATAGTGACCAACAGGATTTGTCTACATTATTGTGGGTTTCTCTTTCTTTGCTCAGTTAATATAATTTATTTTCAATGAAAATCGCTCTTTCTTTAGTCAGGTGCTTAAAAGAAGTTCAGTCACGGAATTTTGAGTTGTTTTGGCCACGAACAGAATTGCCTTTAAATTGAAGGAAACCTGAAAATATAGAAAACATCAAAGAGATAGTAATGAAGCATAAACGAACAAGAATTGTTAAGGATGGGGAAGGTAAAGGCGGATTGAAAACGATGAACTTGGAAATTTTAGGCTGAACTCTTCAAAATGTGCAAGTCGTAACGCGATTCGTTCAAACGAGGACAGTTTTAGTAGAACGATGTTATTTTCAAGAAGCAACGACTGGTTTCATTGTCCGTCAAGTGTTAAATCAATTCACAACATTTTGTCCTTGAATTATCGTAGAGGCTTCGCACCTGCTCTCTCCCGAACTTACGACTGTTGTTCGAGACTGCATCCCCCGGACGTGTAGAGACTTCTCAAGCAGACCCGGGGGAGGAAGACGAAGATGAAGTTGACGGCGAAAAGGAAACTAACGATGAGCAAGAAGACATTGAAGGCGATGATGAGGAAGAACTGGACGAGGAAGATGGAGAGCTTGATGAAGATGACGAGGAAGAAGAGTTGAATGTTGGAAGGTAAGGAGCAGTGTCAAGGACTAGTCTGCGAACAGGCTCTTCACAGAAAAAGGACGTTAGTGGGAAAGGAAAAGGAGAAAAGAAGGCCCCTAATCCCCTTTCCTTTCCATTTTACAGGCTAGAGGGACCATTACTACGGTTTGACGATTCACAAAATGAATTTTAAATTCAGGTCCAGTCTCTAGCTTTATTTAGGACGGTTCTGTTTACAATGTGTCTGCCACAAGTGAACAATCAAAGAAATAATTTGATTATACGGGCTCGTTTTCTTTTGCAGCGAGAAGTCGTTGAGGTTGACCATCACTCGTGCAAATCTAACCTGCGATCAGGCATCTTTTTTTTCGAAAGGGAAAAAATAAATACAGGGAATCAAGAACTAGTGGTCTAATTTATTTACTACTAAATTCCCATTTTCCGTCACACAGATGTTTTCTTTTACTTTTTTACTATTTACATTTTGAATGTTTGTTTAGTTGGGTCAAGCTTTGTTTGTTCCAGCACTAATTATCGGTTTTTACCATAAGTTGATCTTTGAAAGATCTCTGCCAGCAATTAGTGGTTCTCTTGTAACTAATTTGACAATTCTGCGTTTTCTTGTTCTTCAGCGAAGAAGAGGAAAACGAAGAATTTGAGGACATGCTGAATTCTATGAGGGATGTACTCGTTAGCACAGGTAAGGTACATTTAGCTATTGTTATTACACTTATCCAACACTGAAAGGGACCACGTCGAGGGTTGTGCATCTTGAAAAGTTTAGCCTAAATTCGCCGTTTGTAATCCGTGTCAATCTTCTCCATCCTTAACCATCCTTGTTCCTTTATGGTTTATTATTATCTCTTTGATGTTTTTCTATATTTGTAAAGTTTTACTTTCAGGTTTCCTTCAATTTAACTTGGCCAAAATAACTCAAAATACTGCGAATATCATCCGTCTTATGTGTCTTATTTCAGGTCGTTCTCCTTCGCCCATGAAAGGCATGCGTGGAACTGCGAGCAGCCTTGACTGGGATCACAGTGTGGACACCGCACAATCTCCTCAAGGTAAACAAATGTTACCTCTGACTCTTGACTTGATAAGACTGAAGAGGCAGCATGGCCAAGTGGTTAGGGCGCTGAAGTTGAGATCCGGAGGTCGCGGGTTCAAGTCGTGCACTGACCACTTAGCTGGAGTTGTTTCTCGGTAGAGCCTAGTTCAACTCCTCGTTTATGCTTATAAATAGCCATCTGGTCTGGCTGCCGCCAGTTGTGATTTTTGAACCTGTTGCACTGAGTTAGTTGACTCGATATTTGTCAAGTTTTTTGCAGTTTAAGTGGTAACCTGTTAACTTTCTTGGTGTAGCTAAGGGAATTGACCACTATAAACAAGCTTTGAACATTTATTTATTTATTGATGGCTCTCTTAGTTTGTTTATTTTATTTTCTGTTTATTTTGCAGATGATGAAAGTGACGGGGCGGAAATGGGACGATCCTCATCTGAACTGTCCAATCTGAATGAGGACTGGGATTCGGGTATGTGGAGATTGCTCTAAACTGTTCCCAGCCCTCTGTTTTCTCGTATTTTTATTCTATCGTTGAAAGCGCGGATAGAACCGCAAGAGAACTGGGCGCCAGCGCAAAACGGGAGACTTGACGGGGGAAATAGAGAGACTGTGTACAATCTAAGTATGGTCAATGCACGTTAAATATCAAATTGAAAAACATAGTTCGATTAAATGGAGGACTTTTAATCCTGTAAAACACAATTCAAGCAGTAGTCAAGGGGCGCTTTTTTGGGATGATCCAGAGCACCATCAGCGAGCTATGAACACTCTGATCATGGTGTAGCAAAGGAGCAGATGAGTCTTTTACCAGAGCGGATTCATCTTGAATCATTGATCCTGATCTTTATCATCGTTAAGGGGCGCAGTCCAAGACTAATGCTTCCTGGTTGAGTTTATTCCCCGAGTCCCTTGCGCTACATGCGGTTTCTCGCTTTTGTGTACTGCTGATAAGTCCCAAGTGCGACGAAACAGTTAAGTACTGCAAGGCTTAAAAATACCTTAGTTTGGAGAGGAGCAAATGCGCAAACCTGAGTGTAGTAAATCCGTTGGTTTATATTAATTATGAGGGGGTAATATCATCCAGTTGTTTTAATCCTGTCAGTCTTAACAGCCAATATTTGGGTCGGAAACTTTTTGATAAGATTGCGTGACGACCTATCATGGCTGCAAATATTTGTGACATCGTCATTTGAAAACAGGTGATGACGAGGATGACGACTCCGCTAAAAAGGAAGAGCGAGAGAAGAAGCGACTAGAGGATGAAGAAAGTTTGTTTCAGAGGCTGGAGGAGTCACGGCTCATGCTCGAACAAGAACTGGGAATTGACAGATTTCTTCGAGTCTATAAGTTCCTTCAGGTAACAAAGTCTCTCTATTTCTTGGTCACGCAATGTAACGCACCACCAGACTTGACCGCTCTCATGTGGCTTTGATAGCTCAGTTGGTAGAGCATTGCACCGGTAATGCAAAGGTCGTGGGTTCGAATCCCGTTCAAAGCCTGAATATTTTTAGGTCATTTTTCCAGTAGTGTTATGGCTGCATTTGCATCTTTCATTCTCTCTTCTCATTGTTTGGATGTCCCAATGAAACACTGTCTCTGGTGTTTGATAAAGGTATAACATGAAACACGAGAGACAGTGTTTCATCGACACATCGAAACACTAAGAAGCTGAGATGTGAAAAAGGTGAACTGATTAATATGTCACGAGCGTGGGACAGACAAATCTGACTCCCCGACAGGAATCGAACCCATGACCTTCCGAACACCAGGTTGGGTGCTCTATCCACTGAGCTACGAGAACTCATAGAGAGCAAGGTCATTTTACTGAGTTCATGTGTGACAGGCGTCCTGCATACTGCTAGGATCGGCACTGGTCATGGGTTCGTTTCCTGTCATGTTGATCACTTCACTTTTCAGATTTCATCACCGAGCTTAAAATTCATCATCTTTATTAATTTATCACACAAAGAAGAGAGTTGAAAATGTGACGCGTAACAGAGTATTTGTAATGAACTTCCAATTTGTTTTGAGTGTTTGACATATTTTCTCAATCGATTTAAAACGAAAGAGAAACGGAAAAATAAAATTGTGAAAATATAATTAAGGTCAGTTATCCAAGCACGTCACAATCTTTTGACTAATCTTGATGAATTATGAATGAATTAGAGATCTTACTGTCTCACTTCACCATTGCATGACAAGTCTCAAGTGTCACGGACATTTAATATTGTTCCTTTCCAGGCTGTCCAAGAAAATGAGGACGACAGTGCCGACATAAGTTCAACTGGCGAAATCAGTGAACTTCTGGGAGACAAGGAACACCTGTACCCAAAAATACTTTACCTTGTCATAGCGGATTCAGCTTACACAGAAGGTAAACAAGCCTTGTATTGTTTTCTTAGACCCAGGTCTAACGTTGAACTTCACGTCAGACGAACAAAATTGCAATTTGAGTCGATCCAAACGGGTAAAGCTCTATCATTGAGCCAATTCGTCGTGTCAAATTCAGGGCAGCGAAAACGAATCTCGAGGCCCTAAAATATACATTATATACAAATCAGAAATCAGATCCACCGTTCGAAGCGGACGGATAGAACATATTGATCCATCTAAATTCAGTCGGACGAACTCAGTTGAGTCCAACGTCGAACTTATCATGAACTTAATTCACACAGTTTAGTTCGTCTCATGTGAAGTTCGACATTTGATCTGGGCCTTAGATCAATTCTATCTCGTCATCACTGCCCCAGGGATCCCATGAGATTGCCAAGCGCATGCGCATAATCAGTGCCTTTCGCGCGCGATATCAGTTTAGCCACGGATTTTGTTGCCAGCGAAAATTTTGTCTTTATTTCGATTTATTTCGGGCTCCTACTTTATCAGTCGCCGCGAACATCACATTTAAGATGAGCCACCTGATCCAAGACGCTGCAGATCCCTCAGAGACAACTTCAGACCCTTCAAGACAGGGAAACGATCCTAATGTGAATATGGCGGGAATTCTCCAGGGTCTTCAAACGTCCCTCGCAAAACTCGCTAAAAGCTCGGAGCTTCAAACGGAAAACCTTCAGAACTTGAGAGAAGACCTCATACTTCGTTCGGATGACGACGAACTCGACGACATATCAGACGGTCACAGTCTCGCTGGTGGAAGTACTCTCGATGTAGAGTCAGCCGTAAACGACGTGCTTGGCACGAACAGCGCCAACAACATATTGAGAACACAGCTCCTGCGAAAAACCCTGACCCAGGGTCGCAGGCATCGCTAATAGACAGCCTGACCCAGGCATTTACTTCTAGAAAGAAGACCTCGCCCGCTATAGCAGGCAAGATTGCCGAGCTGGTCGATAGCAGGCTTGTGGGGGGCTTGTCGACCGAAACGGTCAAAGAACGAGCCGAAAAACATTCACCGCCAGAAAACTGCAAATATCTGTCAGTGACGACGGTGAACGAGGAGATTTGGGACTTGCTGTCCCGAAAAACTCGCTCAGTGGATTTAGCTCTCCAGCGAGTTCAAGAACCCTTGCTACAGGGATTGTTAGCCTTGACAAATTTGGCGGGCAAACTTGTGAAGGATATCACCGATGGCAGGACGCCAGATACTCGCCAGGTGCTCGACCACGTAATGGATAGTGTTGCACTGTTAAGCAATACTAAGTGGAAGTTAAACATGAGGCGCCGAGAGCTTATAAAGCCTGATCTAAACTCCCCCTATACACGTTTGTGCAAGGAAGATTTTAAACCTTCCACAAAATTGTTTGGAGATGATCTCTCGAAGCATCTCAAGGATATGTCCGAGGCAAAAAAGGCGGGACAACAAATGCAGAAGGCTCCCTCGCATGCCCCTAATAGGGGCCCTGCACACTCTCAACGGAGGAGATTTGCAAGGTTCAAGCCATATGATCGGGAGCATGGTTCTGCTAGCAAATTCCCACCTCGCCAGCCTTTTTTGGGGCACGGCCGTTCGACACCGAACACCTTCAAGAAAAAGACTACCACCACAAGCAACAAAACTCAATAGATGTAAACAGGTAAGCCCGTTTAGTCAAGCTGATGAATTCTCAGCTGTTGTGGATACAGATTTGTTATCTCATTTGGTCCTGAAATTTAAAGCAGGTTGTGTAACGGACCATTTAGACAACTGGAGATCAGTAACTACTGACCCGGTCATCCTTGATGCCATTCAGCATCATCACATTGAGTTTGAAGCTGGATGTAGACCTGTTCAGGCTACTAAACCCAAACAAATAAAATTTTTGTCTGGGGAAAAGGAAATTATTAGTGCTGAAATAACCAAACTCCTAAGTAAAGGGGTAATAGAATTAACCAACCCCCTTAATGGCGATTTCATGTCCACAATATTAATTTTGTGAGACCCAAAAAAGATGGGAGTTACAGGCTAATTCTTAATCTTAAACCTCTGAATGAATTCGTCTCTTACTACCATTTTAAAATGGATACCATCCAAACTGCCCTCAAACTTATGCGACCAGGATGCTTCATGGCATCAGTCGATCTTAAAGATGCCTATTACTCCATTCCGATTGCCGCAGAGGATCGGCAACTCCTTAAATTTGAATGGGAGGGAAATTATTTTCATTTTACTTGTCTCCCAAATGGGCTGGCATCTGCCTCCAGATTATTCACTAATTAAAAAGTGCTTAAACCTATTTTTGCCAATCTTAGAGCTCAAGGCCATTTTTGTATGGGTCACATCGATGACTCCTTCCTCCTGGGATACAGTTATGCAATCTGTGAGGAAAACATTGTTCAGACAGTCAATATGTTTCTTAAGTTGGGGTTTGTTATCCACCCCACGAAGTCAGTGTTGGTACCCACACAAGAGCTTGAGTTTCTTGGGTTTATTTTGAATAGCGTATCGATGACTATACGCCTTCTGCCCGTGAAAGCTTTCATTGTTCAACAAGCATGTGAGAATCTTTCAAACCAGGACAACCCTACTATTAGAGAGGTTGCTCGTGTTATAGGGCTTATCGTATCCAGCCTCCCAGGGGCACAGCTTGGAGAGTTGCATTATCGATATTTGGAGCACAACAAAATTGAGGCCCTTCGAGCCAATAAGGGTGACTATGATGCATTCATGACTTTATCACAAGAGGCCAGGGCAGAATTGCACTGGTGGGTTCAAAATGTGACTTCAGCCTTCAGAAATATAATGCCCACTGACCCTGACCTCATTCTTACTACTGATGCCTCTAACACGGGCTGGGGTGCAGTGCAGGGGACCCAAAAAACTGGTGGATTATGGGACCTGGAAGAACAAGCATTCCATATCAATTACCTAGAACTGAAAGCAGTTTTACTGGGTTTGAAATCCCTGTGTACTACCATCTATAACAAGCACATTGGAATACAGTCTGATGATACCACTACCGTTGCATATGTCAATGCCA
>JAHPZR010023907.1:37500-40000 GCA_019787425.1 Platygyra sinensis
ACATAACTTTTGACGAACGGGTTCCGAAGTTTGTTCGGAATTTCCGAAGTTGGCGACGAACTTGACAATTTGACTGCGTAGTTGCAAATCAAGTTGGGAACTTCGCAGCGAAGTTCGAAATTACAACGCGAACTTTGCAACCACAGTTCAGAAACTTAAGTTTGCTGAAGCGTGAGGTGTAATTATGAATCCTTTCACCCGACAAAGTAAAGCTTTACCAAACAATGTGCGGGAAAAAAATTGTAGATGACTGGCTACAAGACAAAGGGCCAACAGAAATCGGAAAAGAGATGAAACTCGACAAACAGACCGTTTCTTGTACTGTTGGCAACTTCGTTCGCAAAAGACATGTTGAGGCAGGAAAAGGAGGAAATAAAATACGCTCCGCACGAACTGATGATGTTATCTACTACGCAGAGTACTGTGCAAGCAAACACAACCCAGTATTTATGGCAGCGAGAAAGCGGTGCAGAACGGTTAAATATGCCGACTGAGCACCTGTGACCACATGCAAACCAGCGGAACATGTCAAACTTACTTTGCACGACTCTGTAACAGTCGAAGTTTCATTTCCATGTACTTCCTTCCTTCGTTCTTTGGTTTTCTTTGGTAAAGGTGATTCATCCTTCAGTAAATCGACATGATATACGAGAAGAGCTTTCGCTCCCAGCGCGAGATCCTTCGAAAACATATGTGTGTTGTCAAGTTGTTTTGATGTCAGCAACTTAAGTTGAAGCCTTGATGTGAACTAGTTGGTGACTAGAGTTTGAAAAATGAAATCGTAGGTTTTTCGGTCTAGTTTGTCCCTAAACAGAGACATACAATTTTCTAAATCGGCCATACCTTTGGATCAAGAAGTTCGCGAAATCGTAGCGAAGTTCGCAACGTAGTTCCCAACCTCGAGGCGAAGTTCGTAACAAGATTGGTAACTATATATGTGATCAAATTGCCAAGTTCGTCGCCAACTTCGGAACCCGTTCGTCAAAAGTTTTGTGAAACCCTCTGTAAAGAAACGCACCCTAAGTACAACTTATAGTTAGCCAGGGTAGTGATGTGCGCATGAGAGAATTGCTTTTCCAGATTGCATTTCGGTTTGTGGTAAAATGCTGCCGGTTATCACTACTTCCGTTACCAGGGAAGTGAGGTCAGAGACAGAACACGAAGAATAAGATACTGTTGGAAGTAGAGTATTGCAACTCATTTAGCTTCCATTTTATTAATTGAATCAAATTTAAAGAAAAAAGACTTATTCAATTTGCAAGGAATAAGAATTCTACATTTCAGAGCAGTAACATAGCTTAACAGCGCGCTTGGGCAATTTTGTTTCTTTTTTCTTTTTTCCAGAGAGAAATTTTCTAAGATTTTCAGACTTCCAACGTTTACCATGTCTATAAAATTCCTTGATTAAAGAAGAGTTATTGCTGCGGACATTGGTTTTTAGTCTCGCCTTTCTTGACATTAATAACCACGGGAGCGTTTTTCTGTCCTTTTACAGTCAGCGTGGAAATGTTTCCGCGTTCTGAATAACTTTCCTGCAAAGTAAGAACAAACAAAACATCACAATACAATCATGAAAGGATAAGAGTCACACCAGACTTCCACAGCCGAAGACGCCGTTCTGAAAAGAGATTCAATGTTGGATTCTGAGAGAGCACACAATCTTACTGAGTAGGGAGAGTTAATAAAGAACGAAAAAAAAAAGAGAGTAGTTTACTTTTGTCTCCTGTTGTCATCTCTTACGGGACCTTACTGGGAAAACCGCTACTTACAAGTCCTCCGTTACACTGTAGCGCTAAACTCGTACCTAGGCCTTTCCGCGCTCAGGAAAACATTTTCGGTTTACATATAACATTGACATCACAAGAGAGGTGCCACTCTTTGTCCAAACACTTTGATTGTGAGCTCCCTGTTGTAGAACCCCGCTTTACAACAATCCCACTGATACGGCACTTCTTTTCTGGCCCTAACAAAAGCTCAGTTTAGTCATTTTCTTATTCAAAGATACGGTCGGCCCATTAATATGGGCAGGTTTTTTGTGGCCCGTTGGTGGCATTCCACAGTATCTCTTTCCCACGTCAGTTATTGGTCATTCAGCCAAGTGAAGATAGTAATGCTTGATTAACACATTCTTATCGGAGAACATTACGAATTTAACTCTTTACATTTTTTACTAGTGTATAATTCAGTTTCTTACCTTGGGTTTCAAATTCTCTTTCAGAACCTCGGTACCGGAACTTTTACTTTCTTTTACATTCTGAGTTTCCGATAAGTCGATATGATCCGGCTCAGCTTCAAAGCGCACTTTTGGTTTCTTCTCGCGCTGTTCTTCAATTCTGGCTTTATTTTCAACACCGTTACTCGACAAAGGCGATATCCGTGACGTGTTGAAACTGGGAACATTTTCAGCATCCATAGATTCAACTCCAGAAGCCATAACGGTGCTTCGTTCTCTGTTGCTCGACGGCTGTTCCGGTGCTTTTTCCGGGACCAGTGAAGTTTT
>JAHPZR010023907.1:47500-62500 GCA_019787425.1 Platygyra sinensis
TTTTCTACCATGCAACTACTGTTACTGCTGTTACTGCAAACTTTGTGTTCGTTTTCGCTGATTTTTGGTGTGACATCGGTGTCCAGTGTTTTTTCAATGCTGATCAACGCAGCTGATCAACGGCACCAGTTTCAGCGGGTACTCATTCTTGTTTTGCAGCGTTTCGGAAAGAGAAGTCCCATAAAAAACATATAAAGAAAGAAATTGTCGAAAACAGTTATGGACTATTAGATTAAACAAGGTTTAGCTGTTTGTCAAGTTGCTGGCCATGTAGGGATTCCGAGTACGAATTTTTATCACGCTGCGTCAAGTCACGTGTTCCCACCTTCTTGTCCTGCTGCGTTATAGCAGGTTATAGGAGCCGACCAACATTTGCGGGGGGTGATTGAAATCGATAGAATCGATGACATCGATAGAAATTGAACAGAAATCAATAGAAATTGATAATCACCAACATGACTGTGATCGATTTTTATCGATTTCTGATATTTGTCGATTGATTAATATCGATTTTTATCGATTCTTATCGATTTTGATTGAGTATCGAAATTATTGATTTGTAACGCCCTGTTTACAGTCAATCAATTTACTTTGCAAGAAAATTTTCTTATGCTACCTTGGCCTTAAAATCTATGTTTAGTCTACAAATATCAATAAAAATGCTTAAAAAGCACCTGTCCAATTGGGGTTTTTCTGTTCATTCTGTCTGAGTTTGTAAACCCTTCAAGTAGTAAAATATTTTATTTTTTCATTGTGTTAGGACTCAAATATTGACATGTCAGAGTTTCCTGTGTCAAGAATCAAGAATTTCAGTATCATTGCTCACATTGACCATGGAAAAAGTACCCTTGCTGATAGACTCCTTGAAATGACAGGTAAACCGCACTCTAGAACAGACTAACTCTATGGAAATCAAGCATTATTTTTTTATATAATAGCTCTTGGCATTAACATTTGGGCAGTAGTTTGAAGTTGAATTTAATTTATTAATTTAAGTGAGTCACGTAAGATTTTTTTAGCAAGTTAATTTACTTCTTTATTTCTTGGAACCCCCTGCAGTTCTACACATTGTCTGATTATGTTTTAAATGCAGAGGATAAAAATTATATGACCTTTTAAATTTATTAAAAACCACTAAATATACAAGCCTGGACTTTGAACATTTAAACAGAGAAAGCCAAATAAAGAAGAGAGTCAAATTTCTTATGCACATTTTAGCTGTTATGCCATGCAACAGCAATATGCATATACAGCCACTGCTTTTCTTGCTTCCCGAATATATATTGCAGCTTACATTTTCCCTCTCATTTCTCTATTAATCATGTTTGTCATTTCTCTATATGCACATTGTCTTTGCCCACCTAGGTACAATATCAAGAGATAATGAAAACAAGCAAGTATTAGACAAACTTCAAGTGGAAAGAGAAAGAGGAATAACCGTCAAGGCACAGACTGCATCGCTGTTTTATAACCATGAAGGGGAAATTTATTTATTAAATCTTATTGATACACCAGTGAGTGTCAATCAGTTAATGATGTTACATGACTGTATTTTTGGTCCATAAGATTGCTTTTAGAAAATGGTTAGTGCCAGTGTGAACAAGGATTCTTGAAAGTTTGTGTAAAACTAAACAGACTGAGGGGCCAAGTTTATGCTCATTGTTATAGAAGACAACAGTCACAACTGATTGAATTATTTAGCAAATGTTTAATTATATACAATTAGTTATTAAATTCAGGGCAGCCGATTGTTTGTGTCAACCCCTCCTATGTTTCTCTTAATCTAGTGTACTATAATAACCAAGCCTATGAACTATTCCAGTCAATAGCCTTTTTTATGCAGATTGCAAACCAACTTCCTGAATAACCTACTTACTCACCATATTACAGTAGAATTCCTGTTTTCTGAACTCTCAATTTCTTTCAAACCTCTTGATATTTGGAAATGTTTTCTAAGTTAGGCGAAAATATTTACCTGTGATGATTTTAATCTATCAACTTTTTAAACCAATTTTTGTTCCCTCGGGCAATTTGAAAACCTGAGATTTCACTATACATCTTAGGTGAACTGTCAAAAGTATTTTAAGTGCATTCGCTCTATTTTTAGGGTCATGTGGATTTTAGCTATGAAGTATCCAGGTCCTTGGCTGCTTGTCAGGGGGTTATTTTGTTAGTTGACTCAGCACAGGTTTGAAAATTGGTGTTTCATTTTGTTCATTTTTAACTTTATTATATTGATTATTTATTATTTGCCCATTAAGCACTACAGTACTGCAATCTCTTGGCGGCCATTTTTGTGATGTTGAAAATTCTGAGGCATATGCTTTCTGCCAGAATAGAACTTTATAACAATAGACGCCTTGCTCTCGTGAAAACCAAAACAACAACAGGGGTACATGTACATGAAGCATAGGGGCCAACACTGGGCCTTTAAATATAGAGTGAAGTTTTATTCATAGGAAGTTACTTCTACTCTAAGAGTTTCATTTTAAGGGTAGTGTATTCATCATTTTGCATGATGCTGTGTCCATGTACTGAAAATTACTTTTTAATTATTAATTCATGTTTCTTTATGTGATATATTTTTTAATATGTAGGGTGTTCAAGCCCAGACAGTGTCCAACTTTTTTCTGGCCTTTGATAAGGATTTACATATCATACCAGTTCTGAACAAGGTATGTCAATGACATTGATTAATTTTTTTTCGGTTAGGAGGGTGTAGCAATGAATCCTGCAATCTGGTTGGTTTATAAAAATTTAGCGCAGTCCAGATCAGAGGTCCATATCTATGATCACAGTCATGGTAACACACATTCAATGTGTCTGTGGAAAAAGTTAACGATAAAAGTGATTTTTGAGAGGATCACATCTGGGTAACTAAATAATTTTACTTGATAATGTGAATTTACAGAATTCTAATATTGTTTTAGCTCAATTTACATGTAGATTGACTTGAAGAGTGCTGATCCTGATGGTGTTTCAAGCCAAATGGAAAAACTGTTTGATGTCAGAAATAGTGACATTCTAAGAGTGAGTTGCATGCATGTCCAATAATTATGTAATTATTTATCAATGCTGTTTTTTTTTTGTTTTTTTTTTCCGGCTCTCTTTTAATTAACATTCTTTTTGAAAATGCCAGACACCAGGAAACCCTTAAACCAGAGTTACACACTTGAAGTTTACAACATTTCTTTCCCCTCCCTGATTTTAGAAATTTTTGACCATCATTTTCATCACTGTATTTACTTATTAACCTAGATTACTTGCCAGGACTATACTGGAAGAATAACTGTATTGACCCAGTCCCTTGTTGTACTTGTTTGCTTTTTACCTTAGTGAGACTTGTTGCTTAATTTATCTTGCACCCTGTCTCTAGTCACTGAATCATTCATTCTTTTACTGTTTGACTATACATGTAGATCTCTGCAAAAACTGGTATTGGAGTTGAAAATATACTAAAAGCCATTGTGAAGCAACTTCCTGGGTAAGTAAAAGAATGAAAAAAGAATTATATTTAAGATACAGATTTAACACTTCTCAGATTCCTTTGCATTAATAGAGAAAAGGCCTGGAAAAGAATAAGAATTATAGAAGGTGTGGAAAGAGGGTCGTTCAGGGGTATTCTCGTGATGTGTGATTAGCTAATTTTGAAACATGTATTTAGGAAATTATTCTTCGTGATCCGTGACCTGAAGGTTTTCCGTGACCCATGAAGAACTTGAATTATTAACTGATATTCGTGATTTGACCACTCTATATGTATTTGACGTGATTTTGAGATGCTTGTCCTCCTAATGGTTAGAGTCATCTAACAAGAGTGAGCCACTTAACTATATGATTTGCAATAATTATAGAGCCTCAAGTGACTTAGCCTTTCATGAGTTTGCTTTCTTTAAACACTCTTTCTTGTGTAAGAACAGATGATTAAAAAGAGTATCTTACTTGCTTTTTTCGTGATTCGGGAAAACAAAACTTTTATATCCATGATCTGTGATCCTCTCATTTTTTGTTCATGAAACATGTCAAAGACCACCCTGTATGACCCTCTGGAAGCACATAGTGAACATGCTGATGAGGGTTGCCACGGATAGTTTTTGATGTATCAAATAATAATAATACACTTTGACATTCAAAATTTATTCATAATAATTATGATTGTTCACATTTTCTTTGAAGAGTAAAGGTAAATAAATGTTTTATTTTCCCAAGGTGGCTATTCTGCTTTAATGGCATAATTATTTATTAGTAACTGTTATATTACTTTCAAATAAACAAAACATTTGGGCTGCACCGGCAGGCACTGACAGAAGTGAAACACTTTTCTCCACTTGAATTTGGTTGAGGTATATTATTATTTATGGTACCTAGTAAGTTTGTGCAGCTGACTTTTCAGCCATTTGGCCTACTTTAAAACAAAGTGACAAGATGAAGGCTGCACGTTTGGTCATTAACTTAAAGATAATTTTTCATTGTTTATCTATTGATGGTTTATGCAGATGTTACCTTAACAAAATAGGCATCCCATGCATCACAGGTTCAGATATGAAGATGATGAGATGAAAAAGTCTGAACTGTTCAGTCAAACATGAGATTGCATAATGCCATTCATTTGGCTCACATTTAAAGCAGAAAAATAATGAATTTAATTTCCAGCCCTCAGGGTGATTCTGGAGCACCACTGAAAGCTTTGTTATTTGACTCTTGGTATGATCACTATAGAGGAGTGATCTGTCTTGTCGCTATTCTGGATGGGTCACTGAAAAAAGGTGAGACTGTATGTACAGTGTAATACTACATGTAGCAACATGGAATAGCAAAACAGCAAAAAGATCATCTGTTAAAAATAGTTGTCTCCTTTTGGAAGTACCACTGACTGCAATCTGTAGTCTGTAATGTTGTAAGTTAGCTCAGGAGTGAGGTGATCAATAACTAATGGAATAGCGCTATAGAACAACTTGCACTGGCATGTTTATAACTTACCAACCGATTACCAAGCTGACTCACTCACTCCCTTCCTTACTGACTACCAGCCATGACTGCTGGACCAACAAGCTAAATATTGATGGACTGACAAAGTGACTAACTTGCTGCTTTTTGACCCAGTGTCCATCCATGACTGCTTGTCATTGACAGGAATTTCTGACAGACCTAGTGATAGTGGCTGACTGACTTACTGGCTCACTGTCTGATCATGACTGTGTGACTGACAGGTATGCCAACTGACTGGATTACTTAAGGCTTACTACACACTTACCGACCTTGATGATCTGAGGGCCTAAACAGGCAGTCTAACTTCTCTAAGTCAGACAGGCCAGTATGCAAAATTTCTTATTAAGTTTTTCCTAGTTTGAAAAGCCCTATAAATTTTACATTATTTATTATTCACTCAGTCTGTTTACATCACACCTGTCTCTTTACCTTTTCTTGCAGGAGATGAAGTTCAGTCTGCTTACACTCAGCAGAAGTACGAGGTGTTGGACATTGGGATTATGCACCCAGGAGAAGTCTCCACTGGTGCACTGTAAGTTAAACATCATCACTAGTTTTTAGTTTATTCTTAATGGATAGCAAAATCTAGTTATTGAGTATTTTTTAGTCACAATGGCCAGAATTTTGTGTTCCTTGGAAGAGACATACATGTACTACTTTAAATAAAGTCATTTTACAGTACAGATAGGCATCATCAAACTATTTTGGACAATTCAATCTTTGTTCAATCTTTATTTCTATTTATTGTATAGTAGTGTTTTCTTTGTTATTTAGTCTCCCCGCCTCGATTAGTTTATAAGCTATTTGCGGGGGGAAACTAATGTAATTTCTTGTATTTCTAATTTTAATAAAATTTTGTTGTTGTTGTTGTTGTTGTTGCCCTTTACTAATATTTCATCCATTGGGAGTATATACCAATATGTTTTAAAAGTCACATTTCATTCCTTGCAAAAAAATTCATGTAATATGTAGAGTTACTTTTGACACAAACTTACAGATCAGTCAGATCATGTGTCAAGCTTGGATTGATGCTCTCAATCATAATAAACATCTGGGTTGACAGCCGATGGGCACTCAAGCAACATCTCCATTGACACTTCATTGACAGTCTGTCTGTTGGCTAAGTGTTGAATGACTTTTATGTATCACTCAACACTCAGTGGCATGTCTGCAAAAATTACTTTGACTTTTGACCAACTGTCCACTGAGATGTCAATCGAGTGTTGACCGAGGTGTCAATCGAGTATCGATCAAGAGTGGATCAAGGGTACTGATTTAGGGTATCAATCAACACTTGACCATGGACGCTTTGAGTCCACGTGATTCAATTACTCTGTGTTTTACTGCCCAGCAATTGGACGTTACTGAAATGCAGAAACTGCAAGTATCTCTGTCAGAGCTCCTGAAGCTATTTACTTATAATGATCATATTTTCTGCTCATCAGATTTGCTGGTCAAGTTGGCTTTGTAGTCTGTGGAATAAGGAACAGTAAAGATGCTCAGATTGGTGACACATTCTTCCATCCTCATTCACCTGTGGAACCCCTTAAGGGATTCAAACCCATGCGTCCTATGGTAAGGTCAATATTCAAATCAGCTCGGCATCCACCCAAGTAATTTTATTACATGTGTATTTGCAGAAATCAGTAACAGACATATCATTTCAATTTGTATTTATTATAAGCTGTGCATCTGAATATAGCTGATCATTACCTAATTGTGATTGGTTACATGTACTGTAATGAAAACACAATGTACAGTGCTTTCTGTTACTAAATGATTAATGTGTCAGTCTCAGGGGGTACTCCCATATGAAAAGGTTGGCGATGCTTGTTGTCTCGCTTAGATGTAAAAATCAAGGATTTTATCATTCTGTCAAAGTAGCTTTGAGGGTGCACTCCAAGAAATAATGACAAAAAATCCTCTTATTTCGTTTTACACTCGATTTCTACTGGTCTGTCGAGCCCAGTCCTCTAGCACAAGCTTCTTTTCTGAGCAGCGGCTGGCAATTGACCCCATAATGGTATGTTTTATGGGTCTAGTGAAGCTCCAGCCACACCCAGATTCGGTCTTCTTTAGGGTTTTAATTCAAATTTTCTGACGAGCATTCCCGACTTTTAGTGTGGGGATTCCTTCCCCCTCCCCCCGCAGTGTTCTTGTTGCTTAAGAGGTTTGACTCTATCACTGGACGGTCTCTCCAGCTAACAAGTGAGATCTTGTTCTGTTTCCATTTTCAGGTGTTCGCTGGCGTGTACCCTGTTGACCAATCAGAGCATCTCTATTTAAGATCTGCTATTGAAAAGCTCACGTTGAATGATTCCAGTGTGTCTGTGAACCCTGACAGCTGGTATGGATGTTCATTCCTTAACCTTTAGTGAATGTCCAGGCATACTTTGAAAGAGCTACATCACGGCTCACACATCTAGAAAAGTTAAGCCTAAATTTTTCAAGTTTGCCTTTAGTAATCCGTGTCAATCTTCTCCATCCTTAAAGTGCACCTAAACCCAAAATATGTTTTCGCTTAAATAAATCATTGCACCTTTTCGAAACGCACTTCGCCTTTTTGACCTTAAATAAAAGTTACGAAATCTAGCCATCATCTGTTCCACGACCGAGCCAGTAAGGGGCATGGGTCCAGTCCTGGTTTTACGTCGCAAACGTTTACAAAGGCTTACTGCGATGCAGATCGGTTTGTTAAATGCATCAGTGTAAGAGAGTAATCCACAGCTGTCCAAATTTTATAAGTCAAGAATTGTATTTGACACTAGGGAGTTTAAGAAAACTTATGGACGGCAACGGCAACGGGAACGTTTGCTAAACAAAAGGTTTAATGAGCAGAACAATAGCTGTGTACGTGCGTTATAAATCTTTGTACATTTCTTTGCCCGTCCTCCGCAAACAACAACGTGAAATGACTAATTCTGCGTTGTCTGAAGAACGTCAACTACGACGGCTATATTTTAAAATTCTATTTCAAATTTAATGCGGTGTCCCAGATTCAGTTTCGTGATAGCCTTGACAGTGATAAAAAGTAAACGACTTGAGAGTATCCCAAGATTCGTAGGTAAAGTATAAATTCATTTTTTAATCGACGTTGTCTTCGGCGTCGCCGTAGTAGCTTCTTAAACTCCCTAATGTCACAATTTAACTTGACCGGTGGCAACCTGTTTTTAAATGGATACACTGTGTTATGTTTTTAGCCTTGCTCTAGGCCAAGGATGGCGGCTTGGTTTCCTCGGCTTACTACACATGGATGTTTTCAAACAAACGACTCGAGCAGGTATCGAATAGCTTAGTACAACATTATTTTGTTAGTCATCCATCCCAACGTATTTGGAACAAAACGTTTTTTCCTTGGAAACTTAAATTACACTGATCCGCTGTTTTTTAGTATTCAGTTAGTTCTCTGTCGCCTGGCCGAAAATTATGACTGAAGCAATGTCAATGGTTTAATTCTCTTCCTAGGTATTTAGAGTGTTTCTGGTGACTATAAACACAAAAAACCGAAAAAACATGACTGAAGGCAAGTGCCTCGGCAGGCCTGCTGCTTGCTACAGCGCTGCCCGTGGCTGTTGGATATGGTCAGTTTAAGACAAAAATGGAAAATTAAGTTGAAACATCAGGGCTAAAAGCCAACCAGGATTCGGAATGGCATATAAGCCCGACATGAAGAACATCTACAAATTGATTTTACGTGCACTACGATAAAAACTTGTCCTTTTTTTTTTCTTACAGGAATATGGTGCATCTATCATAATTACTTCTCCAAATGTTTCCTTGACAAAGGTAGTTCTTTTGATCGTTAATAAAGTGTGTGAGGGCTAATGGAGTGAGGATTAAAACCATGAATGCACATAGTAATTTTACGTTGTGTTCACGTTCGTTCGAAGCCATTCATGAGAGATGATGAAGATGTTAACTGCTAGTTGTCTGCTGTGGCTGAGCGACTGTGAATTTGGTTATTTCGTTGTTCTCACAGTTAATACCGGTTTTGATTTACAGCAATTTGAAAGTGACGAGACTGAAGTAGAAGTTTTAAACCCATGGAGGTAGATTGCTAAGTAACTCTATGAAATATCGGTAAATTTCCAATGACAACCCCCCTGCCCCCTTTCTCTCGCCGGGAAGTGAGGCTACCCCTCCTCCCCGAAGTGAGTCTTTCTAAGTCTTAAGCATAAAATCCTTTCAATATTTATATAATAATAAGCCTTCCATTATACAAACCGGGGTGATTTTTAAGGAACAATTAGTTTTCCGTCTAATTACAAAGCCCCCACGTATTAGGTGGTTTGATGTTTATGTCATTAATATTTCCAGGCGTTTGATTTTCATAAACTGTGTTTTGTGTTTCGCGCAAAGTTCAAAATCTTTTGGACGCTACATTCTTTCCTAAAAGCCCGACCATTTTTGAAACGAAAATCTCTTCAAATAAAATGATAAATTAACATCAGAAGTTTACGGTATGCGACCCTGTGAGGTGTAGAATATGTACAAAGCTTTTTGTATCTGTTTTTTGCTTTCTTTATACTTCTCAAGTTTACTATCTTTCGACAAAATTGTAACAATGAGAATACAGTTGCTAACAGTAGGTTACTGTTTTAGCTTCCAGATCCCTCTCAGGTGCAGCTGTACATGGAACCGTATGTACTGGGCACGATTGTGTTTCCTGAGGAGTGTATGGGTAAAATGCTGAGTCTTTGCGAGGTAAGAAGTGTTAAAGATTCTCTGCACTAAGTGTTTAAACCGACTGTAAAAGGACTCTTACTTACTTAGATTTCATTAAATGTTTTTCTTGTCTTTTCTTCATTGTTCGTTCAGAGCAGGCGCGGTGAACAACAAGAGGTGGTGTACCTCGACGAGTCACGTGTCATGTTAAAAATACTTGTTACCGCTGAACGAAGTCATTGTGGGACTTCTACGACGAACTCAAAACTCAGTCATCTGGTTATGCAAGGTTTGCGTAGACTTAAACAAGTTCTTATCTTTCCTCACGTGATTAAAGGGGCTCAGTCACGGCATCTTGAGTTATTTTGAACATCGAAAAAAAACCCGTTAAAATGAAGGAAACCTAAAAATAACACTTTATAAAGATAGAAAAACATCAAAGAGATAATAATAAACCATAAAGGAACAAGGATGGTTAAGGATGGAGGAGATTGACACGGATTGCAAACAACGAATTTGAAACGTTTAGCTAAGCTTTTCAAACGTGACTGAGCCCCTTTAATGTTGCGATAGGAAAATTCCTTAGCAGGATGGCAACTTGAAGACTGGGAGCCAGGTGGTAATGGCTTTGTCTCCAGTTTTCACGCTGCCATATTCCAATTTTCCAATCTAGAATCACCTGTAGAACACCATTTTTAGTTTTTAACCAATGACATTTGCGTTTCACTTTTAGTTTTGATTACGAAGATGAAGGATACAGGGAGACTAGCATTGTACGGGTATGTTTTTTTTTTTCTGTTAAGCTCTTTATTTAAGTCTATCTCCTTTTAGTTTCCGTTTATTTTAGTATTGTGGACTGTGAGATAAGGAAATAAGTTTGTACGCATTAAGCTGAGGCGAATTAAAATATTTTTGCAAAATTCAAGAGCTGTTTCTTATTTCTCGAGTTCTCGGTTTGCAGCTGATTGATATCTTTTATCGTTATTTTTCAGATGGATATTCTAATAAACGGCGCAGCAGTCGATGCGTTAAGTTGTATCGTGCACACAGACAAAGCTCTGCAGTCAGGACGAACCATGTGTGCCTAAATTAAAGGACGTTATTCCAAGGTAATATTGTTTTACGATGATTGCAGCAATTCTCGCGCGCTTATTGGCTACTTTTCATTGTCAATAAGGGAACAGATACATGAATTTATAATTTATGCACTTTGTTAACGAGTGTGTGGATTAACTCGGCTGTTGCCTCGTGGATCCACAGCTACTTTGACAACGTTATGAACAAATTCATGATCAATAACAGGACAGACGAATGAAAAACTGACATACGTCAATTTGTTAATTTTCCCGCGGTTGAGATCAGAGGTATGTTTTCCCGCGCTCAAATCACTGCCATGTTTTCGCCCGTTTGACACCGGCTACATTTGGCACGGTAGCTCGTATTCGCGTCGAATCCTGATAGCTTCATTAAGTTAGTGACCTTGTTTTAAATGACCAGATTCATTACATAGATATTAGTTTTACGCCAGTCATTGTAAAACAACTCAGATATTGAGTTCTTGAGCTCCTTTTCAATCACTGTTTGCTTTTACGATGCAGGCAGCTATTTGAAGTAGTTATCCAAGCTTCGATCAGAGGAAAAATTACAGCAAGAGAAACGTAAGTACTGTTTCCCTTATGCCCGTTATAACAGTTGTCACGCAACTTGTCTCGAAAGGGACATCGCGTGACGTCCGAAATACGGTTTGTAAAAATTTTTCCGGGTTTGACAGATCCAACAACAACACTCACTTTATTACCCATTTAGAAGTTATTAATGCATTGAAAAGATGATTCTGGTTAGTTTAAGGGGGTTATCAGCTTCCTAAAATAACGAAAGAGCTAAAAACGTAAGGAAGCTGGTTTAAATAGTATAAATTAAATATTTACTGCGGAGGTAAGACAGTTATACAAAAATACATTCTAGGTAAGCTATCACTCACACAGACACGCACAACACATACACACTAGGTAGAACATTAACACGCAGTGATGATAATGATAATAATAATAACAGTAATTAGAACATCTTACCTATGTGTATGGTATTTTCGTTCCGTTTGTTCTTAGTAGTTGTAATTATATTTCTGACTGCATTTATTTCTTTACTACTTTTAGTATTAAACCTGTTAGGAAGGACGTCACGGCAAAATGCGTAAGTTTCAGTGCGTCAGAATGCATTGCGTTACATTGCATTGCGTTACATTACCTGTTTTGCATAATACAGATGAGTTATTGACCAAGCTTGATCGGTCAAGATGGCTGGATGTTGGTCAAGTTCTTGATTTTTTTTACGTGTTATGGACCGCGATGGTATCGAGGGCTATAAACACGCAAAAACATAACGAGGCCAGTATCCAGCCATCTTGACTGATTAAAGGGGCAGTGTCACGAGGATTTTGCTATTTTAGGTCAATAGACCTTTTTCGCTTGTACATTTTGTTTTCCCAATACAGATCATGTGATGATACTCAGGAGATTTGATCCTTTGTCTTGTTCATTAAAAAGAGTACATGCAGACATATTCATGCTTGCATGTACCCTTTTTAATGAACAAAACAAAAGATCAAATCTCCTGAGTATCATCACATGATCTGTATTGGGAAAACAAAATGTACAAGGGAAAAAGGTCTATTCTGTGCTAAAATTATTACTTTGAGGCTTTGATCATAAACAAAATGCTTCTGTAAAGCTACGACGAAGGGTAACGAGAATAAATTTCTTGAGGAATTTTTGAACACGTAGCATCAAAGCTCGAAAAAATTGGCCAATATTTTAAAGTTTCAATCCACTTCCATCCATGCCATCCGTAGCGACAGGCGACAGGAAACAGTTTCAGTACCTTCAAATAGTCTTAAATAGCAAAACCAGATCATTAGTTTTGGAATTCAATTGATTCGAAGGCACCTTCTAGCTTTTTATAAAGTTGCTAAATAGCGTGACAATGCCCTTTTAAGTTTGGTGGAAAAAGGGCTTATATGGAAAAATAACACTATTTCTTGCCGGACACAGCGGGAAATCCGGAGCGGGCAAGATGGCGCCATCATGTCCGCTCGGGTAGCCAATCATAGCACTGTATTTGGTTCATCATGCCCAGTCACGGAGCTAGCCATATAACACTGGACATTGTTGTCTTTTCTTTGTAGTATGGCGGTGATGTCACACGGAAGATGAAACTACTTCAAAAACAAAAAGAAGGGAAAAAGAAAATGAAAAGGATAGGAAAAGTAGATGTTCCTCACGAAGCCTTCCTAGCTATACTGAAAAGATGACAACAGAATAAATAGACGTATTTTTTTAAAGTAATAACTCGTTCTTTTCCTTCTATCCTCGAGCAATGCCTGAGAATCTCGGTGGACTGATGACGTAGCTGTACAGACCCGTTTGACGTCTGTGATTGGTTGTTTCTTACGCAAGACGATAGGTTATTCAACAGCTGTGTTCTTAGTAACCCGGCCTAAGAATGCAAGCGAGGCTGGAGGTGACGTTGCTTTGATAGAGACCTCTCTGTTTTTCTTATTTAAATGAAAATTAGGTAGCATAAGAACAACGTCATTCACCCAACAAAAACAGTGAGGTCTTTATCAAGACTAACCCTGCGATGGACTAGCATCCCATCCAGGGGGGAGTAGAAATACTCCCAGTTGCTTCATGCTACAGAAACCGGGATAAGCTCCGGCCTGATGGGTCACAGTTGGCTCTATGCAGACTTTACCTTTATCAAAACTTGGTCACCTGCAGCCACGGTACCATTCAAAGGCCAGGTCTCTGACTTGTCAGATTGAGGTGCTCATCTAAGTCTATCCTGCTAAATGTAATTTTTTTAAAAATTTATTTATTTAAACATATTTTCTATTGTTTGCCCCAGAAGCGCCTAGGCTTATCAAGGGGGCTTACAATAATACAATAATCAGGCTAAAAAATACAGACAGACACAAACAGCACACAAAGACTAAATTACAACAAATAAATTTACATAATTACAAATGTATTAATTAAACAGTTAAACAGTGGCCATCGAAAAGCGATTAGTATTGATTATAAAAGTCTGGACTTCGCGAAATAGTGCACAGTTGATATCATAATTTGCAGATTTAACGCCGTACAAAAGAAAATTAAGTTTTTAGCATCGCTGCTGGATGACCACGTTTCACCTAGAATATTAGCAGCGGAGGTAAGGAGAAGATTACGTTGGGCGGCATACCTGGGGCAAAACAAAAAGAAGTGTTTCACTGATTCAGTGTCAAGACCGCACTCGCAAAAAGGTGATGCACAACGGTTAATTTTAAACAAATATTCTCTTAGACAAGAAAAACCAAGTCTTAGACGGGTGTGAATGTAATTTTGAACGGGAAAGTCCAATAAAAACAGTTTCAACACGATTTTGCTTGCAGTTAGTCTGCATGAATGGCGATTCTGCCGTTGAACAGTTACACCAGTTGGCACTAGGTAGTTTTTCAGTTGTTCACTTGATTGTTCCATATCCAGATAGTGAAAGGCATACAAAATTAACAAATTGACGTCGGTTTTTCATGCGTCTGTCCTGTTATTGATCATGAATTTCATCATAACGTTAAAGTAGCTGTGGATCCACGAGGCGATAACAGGACAGACGCTTGAAAAACTGGCGTCAATTTGTTTTATACGATAACAAATTGTCAAATTGTCCGCTCTCGCTCGTGTCCGCATCACATAAATTATAAATTCATGTGTCTGTCTGCTGATTGACGATAAAAATTAGCCAATGAACGCGCGAGAATTTGTGCGTAAAAGAAGATTATGATCACATCATCTCACTAATAAACAAAATTGTGCTTAGAAGCCGAGCAATGAAATAATGTGCTTTGACAAAATCATCGCAGACTTCAATACTAACGTCTAATCCGTTTACTTCAGTGTACGCTACGGTAGCCTGCAGACAGGTTCTGGTACTTGATACTGTAACTTGTGAATGGTAGATACATTTTGTCCTAAAAGCTTCTTTAACGCAAAACTAATGTTGTAGGAACACCTGGAGAAGTGTACCCTTACATGAGAGTACAAGTTCTTATTTTATCGGGCCTGCCTTCTCTTAAGAAGACCTCGACCTGCTGTTTCCTATTTTTAAACTACAGGTTTAATAATGTCAGTGGCAGAGATTATAGCTTCGGCTACCAACGAGAACTGTTCTTTAATTGCATCGACATTTCCGGTTTTTCTTGCACGAATCACAGCCTGAACAACTCCTGGGAATGACTGCATTGAATGGGGGTTCCAAGATGGAGTATCGCGTGAAAATACGTGTTTCATCATTGGGTCATCTAGTTGC
>JAHPZR010023907.1:67500-72500 GCA_019787425.1 Platygyra sinensis
AAGCCGTGTATTACACTGTGATAAAACACGATGGTCATTTGAGAACACTCGAGAAATGTAGAAAACACTCGCCTGCGGCTCCTGCTTTCTACATTTCCCTCGTGTTCTCAAATGCCTGTCGTGTTTTATCACAGTGTAATATACGGCTTAGGCTTCTTTATTTGTTAAGTAAAACATTTCATATGAAATCTAAACTAAAACGTTACAATTGAACTGACACCCTTAGAAAACATGGTTGCTTTAGAATTCTTAAGTCCCATGACCACAAAATTTCTCTGATAAGTTCTGGGGAAGATATCAAAGTTTGACCCCCATTGTTTGAATGCTGTTTTAAAAGTCAATAAAGTTTGAAACAGCATGGGGCTTCATTAACGGGGTAAAAGTAAAAATAGTTCAGTTGAACTTACGTTGATCTTTCCAAGTATACTATACTCGACCACTCCATTATTGAGAACTTCGACTGTGTTAGGCTGGTCTTCCTGTGGCAATGAAAGCAGCACCTGGTATTCCGGTGTTTCTACGTCATCAAAACCGTACTCGCGCCATTTTGTGGCGATGTGATTGATGAGAGCGTCTTGTCTTTCTGTACCACCAACGTGAGGCTGTGACGTAAAATACCTTATCGGGATAATTATGCCAATATGTTAATGACTTTTCACCACATATAATAGTCCAGTTTCGAATCCACCATTCGCTGAATAAAAGCATCTACAGGGTTAGCCTCGACCTGAAAAACATATTCATAAATACCCGCGGGAAGGTAACAGAAATTAAAAAATTAAACAAAACACAGAGCTGTAAACAGGTCATCTTCTCGCTGGAATTTCTTGAATATTTTACTTTAGGTCGAGGCTACCCCTGTACAAATGCGTTGTCAGTGATTTTATTCAGCGGTCATGGCGAGTTCGAAACTGGACTATTGCTGGAAGCTCGGCGGAACAGAATTTAACAAAGGGAATTTTCAACTAAAGAAAGAATAAAAGTTTCGTTGTGGAGGAGGCCACTAAAAACTCTACCAGTAATCCAGTTTTCTGACTAAACTTTCTACTGGTCTGTAGGTCTGTAGGTCTTATGTTCAATAGGTCTGTAGGTTTGTAGGTCTGTTCAGGTCCGTAGAACCGTAGGCTTGTAAGTCTGTTGGTCCGTGGGTCCGTAGGTCTGTAGGTTGTAGGCCCGTAGGTCTGTACGTCTAATTAACAATTAGATTATGAGCTCCAGATTTCTATGAGGTGATAGTTCAGTGATGAGGCCAAAGGCCGAATCAACTATCACATCATAGAAATTGAGAGCGAATAATCTAATTGTTTTAGTAGAATTCCTAGTGAAATTCCCTTTAAAAAACGATTTCAATTATTTCTGGTCTGATTGGCTTCACGCTTTAGAGAATTTGAGCGGAGTGAATTGTCAATTTGACAATTTTCAGTTGTGTACGCTCGCTTATCAGTTTCTTTCAAAAATTTCGAGCTTTTATAATTCAAGAAACTGTAAATGCCCTCCTTTTAGTCCTCTCAGGAATTTTGTTTATTCATTTGTTTCTATATGTTATTTCAAAACTTCGGAGAAGCGAGATAACGTTGGACTTTTGTCGACCACACCAAACCACTGCACACTAACGGCTGATAGTGTGCAATGGCTCAGCCAATCAAATTGCAGTATTTTCATTAGTGTACTAGTAGAATTCTACTAATGATCATTAGTATAAATTTACCGTAGGCTATTGTGAATCCGTGAATTTGATTGGCTATATTACCGTCGACTATCTGCTGATAGTCAACAGTTACGCATCAGTGCACATCGCGCGTCACGTTTGAACCTGATGTAACATAATAAAACAGTTCTTTTCTACGCGATACTTGACTTTTTTCCTTTTTATGCAATGAGACTACGGTAAATTTATACTAAAACAATTAGACTACTCGCCCTCGTTTTCTACGAGCGATAGTCAACTCGGCTGCGCCTCGTTGACTATCTGCTCGTAGGAAACTCGGGCTCGTAGTCTAATTGTTAATTAGGTCACTAGGTCTAATGGTCATTAGGTTAGTAGGTCCGCAAGTCGTTTGGTCGGCCGGTCTGTAGGTTGGTAGGTGTGAGGGTCTGCAGGTCTTCAGGTTTGCAGGTCCGTAGGTCTTTGTTTAAGGCCATTAGGCAAGATATGACCTGCTTCGAGCATGACATCGGTCTCTTTGATCTTAAACTGTCGCGGGCATAGTTATGTCTGATCGCGACATAAGGGTCGCACATATCGCGAGCATGACAGAATCCATGTTCAAAAACATCGATCCTGTTTGTGCAACCCCTGCCTAACTAGAAGACAATAGATAAAATGCAACAATCACTCCAGTCCTGATACCCTGTTCTCCTCGCTTCGATTCAGGTTAAATCGTGCGCCACATAAGCACGACATCATTTATCCGCGCGCCTATCACGTACAGAAAGAACTGGGGCTGTGTTAACCATTTACTCGGAAAAACCGGTTGTTCGGCAGTTGTAGTAAATGGGACGCGTCAAACCCCAAATGGAAATTTTCACAGGGCTGCGCTCGTTCCATTTCCAAGACTATTTCCGGATGATACGATCAAATAAAGGTAATCCAACCAAAAGGCCTGGAAGTAGTAAAAACTAGCAAATGGAACGTACATTTTTCATTCGGAAATTCCGATTGAGAATCAATTTATTTTGGTCTACCTTTCAAGAAATCCCGTTTCGCGAGAAAATTTCCGTTCGGGGAGACAAAATTAATCTTCCATTTACATTCCATCCGCAATTCTGGATTTTTTTGGGGTAATAGTACGTAAAATAGCCCCAATATCGATAAACAATTTTGTTATCGATACGAGTATTATCACTGTTATCATTATCATTATCACTATCACTATCACTATCACTATCACTATCACTATCACTATCACTATCACTATCACTATCACTATCACTATCACTATCACTATCACTATCACTATCACTGTCACTGTCACTGTCACTGTCACTGTCACTGTCACTGTCATTATCATTATCATTATCATTATCATTATTATAAATTATAAAGCAGTAAGAACAGTAAATTATTAAATCATTGATATAAACAGGCCTAACGAATAACATCTCCAAACAGGTTAGAACTATAAATTTACAAGCAATATAGATACTTCTCTATTTTTATAGAATGTCTGGATTTATGAAAACAGTGCTAAAGAGCCCCACCCCTATAACCCTTATTTCACCTGGATTTTCTTAACTCTAAGGCCGCCTCCAAGCCATGAAAACGGGAAAAAAACAGAGACAGGACGGCAATGAAAGGAAGATAAACGGGTGAAAGAAGCAAAAAAGGACTGACTTTCCTTTTAATTTTTATATCGTCCCCTTTGGAGATATAGTTTCTGGCGAGGAAAAAACGCCCGCCTTAGTGCGATCGATTATTGATAGTGATAGTGATAGTGATAGTGATAGTGATAGTGATAGTGATAGTGATAGTGATAGTGATAGTGATAGTGATAATGATAATGATAACAGTGATAATACTCGTATCGATAACAAAATTGTTTATCGATATTGGGGCTATTTTACGTACTATTACCCCAAAAAAATCCAGAATTGCGGATGGAATGTAAATGGAAGATTAATTTTGTCTCCCCGAACGGAAATTTTCTCGCGAAACGGGATTTCTTGAAAGGTAGACCAAAATAAATTGATTCTCAATCGGAATTTCCGAATGAAAAATGTACGTTCCATTTGCTAGTTTTTACTACTTCCAGGCCTTTTGGTTGGATTACCTTTATTTGATCGTATCATCCGGAAATAGTCTTGGAAATGGAACGAGCGCAGCCCTGTGAAAATTTCCATTTGGGGTTTGACGCGTCCCATTTACTACAACTGCCGAACAACCGGTTTTTCCGAGTAAATGGTTAACACAGCCCCAGTTCTTTCTGTACGTGATAGGCGCGCGGATAAATGATGTCGTGCTTATGTGGCGCACGATTTAACCTGAATCGAAGCGAGGAGAACAGGGTATCAGGACTGGAGTGATTGTTGCATTTTATCTATTGTCTTCTAGTTAGGCAGGGGTTGCACAAACAGGATCGATGTTTTTGAACATGGATTCTGTCATGCTCGCGATATGTGCGACCCTTATGTCGCGATCAGACATAACTATGCCCGCGACAGTTTAAGATCAAAGAGACCGATGTCATGCTCGAAGCAGGTCATATCTTGCCTAATGGCCTTAAACAAAGACCTACGGACCTGCAAACCTGAAGACCTGCAGACCCTCACACCTACCAACCTACAGACCGGCCGACCAAACGACTTGCGGACCTACTAACCTAATGACCATTAGACCTAGTGACCTAATTAACAATTAGACTACGAGCCCGAGTTTCCTACGAGCAGATAGTCAACGAGGCGCAGCCGAGTTGACTATCGCTCGTAGAAAACGAGGGCGAGTAGTCTAATTGTTTTAGTATAAATTTACCGTAGTCTCATTGCATAAAAAGGAAAAAAGTCAAGTATCGCGTAGAAAAGAACTGTTTTATTATGTTACATCAGGTTCAAACGTGACGCGCGATGTGCACTGATGCGTAACTGTTGACTATCAGCAGATAGTCGACGGTAATATAGCCAATCAAATTCACGGATTCACAATAGCCTACGGTAAATTTATACTAATGATCATTAGTAGAATTCTACTAGTACACTAATGAAAATACTGCAATTTGATTGGCTGAGCCATTGCACACTATCAGCCGTTAGTGTGCAGTGGTTTGGTGTGGTCGACAAAAGTCCAACGTTATCTCGCTTCTCCGAAGTTTTGAAATAACATATAGAAACAAATGAATAAACAAAATTCCTGAGAGGACTAAAAGGAGGGCATTTACAGTTTCTTGAATTATAAAAGCTCGAAATTTTTGAAAGAAACTGATAAGCGAGCGTACACAACTGAAAATTGTCAAATTGACAATTCACTCCGCTCAAATTCTCTAAAGCGTGAAGCCAATCAGACCAGA
>JAHPZR010023911.1:0-5000 GCA_019787425.1 Platygyra sinensis
TTGGCCCGGCCTCTTCTCGCTTTTCCCAACGTCCGAAGCTAAGGTCTTCAAATTTTAAAATTGATTTTTTCGTGCATAATGCCTAATGAAACCGAGGCTAGACAGTTCCTACAAGATCTGAACCAGATCCACCCTTCTTTGAAATTTACAATGGAACTTGAGAACAATGGCGTGCTACCATTCCTTGGCATACAATTAATTAATAAATCACCCAATATCGAAACAAAGGTGTATGTTAAGCCCACCAGTACTGGCCTCCTTCTCCATTACGAAAGTCATGTTGACGCGAGATAAAAAAGCAGTCTAATAACCACCATGTTACAACGTGCTTGGTGTATCTCGTCTTCATGGCAACACTTCACCGATGAGTGTGAACGACTGGAAATTATGTTTTGTAAGTTGAAATACCCTCAACATATGGTCAAGGCAACAATCCGACGTTTCACCAACTCTAGAATTACTGCGCAACAACATCCGTAATCGACCAATGATGACAACTTGGTGAGAGTTGTCCTTCCATTCAAAGACCAACGCTCCGCTGATATCGTCAGAAATCGGCTTTCTCGCAAGACGTCTGTTACGATCCAACCCGTTTTTGTGAGCCAGAAAATCAACGACCTACTAAAGATCCGTGAAAAGAAACCGTCCATCGTTAATCAACAACGTGTTGTTTACAAGTTTTCATGTGACCCGTGTGACACAGGTTATTACATTGGTTATACGATGAGACACCTCCATGAGCGGGTTGAAGAACATAAACACAAGCAATCTTCCATTTGTAAACATTACATGTCAGAACATGGAACTATCCCAAGGGATCTGACTGAGAAAATCACGGTCCTAAGAAAATGCAAGGGCAAATTTGAATGCCTTTTGTATGAAATGCTATTCATGCAAAAGGAAAAACCACCTTTAAACATTCAAAGTGATTCCCTAAGGGCGAAACTGTTCATGTAATTAACATATTGTATATTCGCTCCTTTAAATTTCAACTCTGAATTTTTCCTGTCACTTGATAATGAGGACAAGATGTCCTCGAAACGTCGTGTAATCAACTTAATATCTCTTCTCTTTTTGTTAAGTTCTACATCTAAATCGTTATTAATCAAGATCTTAAAACAACAAAAGCAAGGAATACGATAAACCATTGGCGCCTACAGATTTTGTCACGAAAGAAGAGGTGTGATTCTGATTGCATAATTTTGACAGCCAGACATTCCACAGTTGAGTGGGTTTTGCATAGTTAATTAGAGGGCGTAATGAAGAAAACAATAGCGTCCTTGCAGGCGTCCCCTGCCACGATCCTCCCGCGTCCGATCTTCTCGCACTTCACTGGCTCGTCTTTCCCCTTTCCCTCCCCTTCGGACGCCTGCCACGCAGGCTACGTTTTCGTGGTCTTGGGCAATTGACGAGAACAATATCTTCGTCTTGTGTGCTACGAAAGAAGCATTACGGAATTCTGCATATACATCTGGATGCTTAAGGAGAAGCTCGAACATGTCTCTGTAATGAACAGATAACCATTTTGTATAGTAGTAGCTGTCCAGAGCAAACATCCATGGAAGTAACTCTCTTATAGCTTTGAGATACAATGAAAAATCAGCTTCCCGGATTGCTCTCACAAGTTGGAGACAGACAAGTTCAAAATCTAGCACAGTAGCCCGGTAGTGAAACTGTGGGCACTTCTTAGGCCCGGTTCAAACGTCGAACTTTACATGTGCCGAACCCAATACCAATCTGGGTCGACCCAAATAATTAGGTTCGGCAGTTGATTCAAACGTCGAACCTAATTGAGTCAAACTTTATTGCAAAAGTGAACATGACACTTTTGCAAACGGCAGTTATTGCTGACCAAAATGGCGAAAAATGTAGTAAGGCTAGAACAAATCGTGGAAATGAGGAGCTTTCTTTTCTTGCAAGAGCGATCAGGGAGGGTAGAAGAATCGAAGAAGGCGACTCCAGATGTAATTAGTATTAAACAACCAAAGACGATCGAGTCTTGAATTTGGTTTGCCTTCTATTTGATTGCTTATTTCCAAAGGAACATCACAGTTCCTCGTCCAGTTCGTTCTTGCCATCGGTTTTCTTCAGGATTCATTTCTTTTGTACCGGCTCAAAAGCATGACTCATAGGGCGCCACCGAACTGCCTGCTTTCCAACGCACTACACCCGTTTTCAAATACGGAACACCGCATACAGAAGTGGTTTAATCACCAGTCAAGCAAGTATCATTTTCGTACTTTTGAAGCACGAGGAACACAAATCTTCTCAATCTTTGTGCCATTTTGTTACAAAAGATCAAAACAAGCTGTGTGCGCATGAAAAAATAGAAAACGTGCAGAACTCTGGGTAAGAACTAATTTATTTAATGTGTTTGTAATGCATGCATTACATTCGGCACATAAAAAAGGTCGACGTATGAAACGAAGTCGATCTTTTGCCGTTGTATTCGACGAGCCCGGGTGAATAGAACAGCAAGTAGACCCAAATACAAATCTGCCGAGCCTAATTGATTCAAACGTCGAACTTTACATGTGGCCGAATCTAATTATTAGCTTCGGCACATGTAAAGTTCGACGTTTGAACCGGGCCTTAATCTTCTCTTCTCTCCATTTATCAAATGGTCTAGCTGGCCCATCAATCTCTCCGGTGTTGCTGAATTCTTCATATGCTTTCTTCATCAGTACATGGAGGCTAGCTGCTGTCTCTTGATGAGCCCGTCTTGTTCGTGTGATATGGCTTGCTGACGGAAAGGACTTGGCTACACCTGGTGATGCGACTGTCGCATTTGTTAGCGCCTCTGGCCATCCGCGTCCAAGAACCCACTTGCCTAGAGCTTTAAAGACAGCCATTTCAATATGCAGTCCACCAAGCATGGGGACTACATGACTCTCGTCATACAACTGTCCACTGAATTTGCTTTGCTAAAGCAAACAACGGCTGATCAACTGCAACAACGGGAATTTGGGAGGGATTCAGAAGCTTAACGGCTGACTTGATGACGTTGATGGCATGTGCAATCATGGCAAGGGAGTGAGCGTTCTCGATAAGCATAGGCAGCAACGATATTACAGATTGCTAATGAGATGATAGTGATGTTTCTGAAGCCTGGTACGCTGCCCATGACACAATGTCTTCTTTTGTTAGGTCCCTCTAATGGAGAACTTGCCTAGTGTTATCCAACCAATCTTCTTCTCGATCTCTGTTGGTGGCGGTCGCATCACGATCCGATGTAGATACCAACCGAGCAGCAGTGTTGGGAATAACAATGTCCGAAGAAGAAAGAGTCAACGGTGGTACCTCAGTGTAGTGGGACGGCAGTGAGGCAAATTTCTTCGACGTTGAGCTTTTGCCAGGATCGAACACATCAGTAGCCTGAATTTCAGCCGCCTCCTCCTCTCGCTAAGTCTCAAGAGAGAGACGTCTGAAGGCACTGGGCGATAATGCTGTCCGGTGACGTCACTACCCGAAAGCCTAGTAGTGGTTCTGATTGGTTGCCGTGTTAATTTATTCGCCCGACGCGAATAATTTGAATAATTTGATTGCCCCACAAATACGTACAGAAATAATTTAGTTCGCGTGTAGATTTGCTTACTCACGGGGTCATTCATGCATGCGAATGGCCGTTGAGAAACCCGATCCGCCCGTCTTCAGTTACAAATTTTTAGGAATATTTTATTCCAGCAGGAGCCATAATCAGGGACGGAGACCGTAAGTCTTGGGATGCGCGTGGACCCATGATATGGGACAATTTTTCTATTTTTAGAACAAATTGCGCCATCCTGACGTCATATATCCGCGCTGATCCACGCACGTGTCGAGGGCTCTCGCGTGGATGTTGTCACGTTGTGTGATGAAATTGTGAGAGTTGCGAGATCCTCTTGCCGATTTTTCACAGCAAGGGCAGGGAATAAGGCAGAGAAGAAGCAGGGCTCTTCTATGTACTTTTATGCTCTGATTTAATGGAAAAGGTGTGTTTTTCAAGGTCGAGAATTTCTTTAATTTCGCGCTGTGGATGAATAAAATCCGCTCGCCGGCTAGTTGTACGCGTAAACTTTTGTGTTTGTTCTATAGAGTTCTGTAAGAACACTGTTTACTCCGGTATCGAGCTGTTAATTTGTGAGTTTGACAAACAATGCTTAATCATAACCAAAACCTGTTTTTGATAGTTTCTTGTTTGGCTAGTTTCCAAAAGTTTTTGTCTGACGCGTACGAGTAGTTCATTTGCATAGTGCAGCGCGTGCACTTTCGAGTCCGAGTCGGTGTTTTCAGATTGTCAAGCAAAATCGTGAAAAAGATTTGTTTCGTCGTCTTTTGTGCTGAGATACTACAACAATTTTCACTAACGTTCGCCAAAAGGCTACTAACATCATGTGTGTTTCTTTCACATAGTGAAACTTTACGCTGCGAAAATAAAATAGACAAGGAGTTTTAACTCAATCGAAATCTTTATTCGAGTTTTGATTACAAGCGTCATCGTAACTTTTCTGATTATTTCTGCTGTTTTCACATATTTTCAGCTAAGCTTTTAATATGTTCTCAAACATTAATCAACCTTAAACATTAGAGATATTATATGAGTTCGATATACGTTTCACACCAAAGTGCGAAGTCCAATTTGTCATGTTTTACTAGCTGTGCAAAACACGCATCGGCGGGCGCTCTTACTCATCGACAACAGACAATTTATTGGAATTACACAAACAAAACTAAGCAGCATCTACGGACATAAACCTATTGTCACTTATTGGGCCTAAACGCCGCTATATCCAACTAGTTCTTTTTTCTTCTGTGTTATGGAAATGTGAAATTTAGATTGGAGTAATGTGAAGTTGTCGTAAAAGGAGCAGCGGAACTCAACTTGGTCAGAGATAAAAAGCGGGACATACCTAAATTAGGCACCGTCTTCACTCAGACTGGAGCAACTTACGGCGGAAATACTTAATCAAAATTCCAACAGCCATGAAGGCGTTGAGTGATGGGCCAAACGGATCCAAAAG
>JAHPZR010023911.1:15000-18385 GCA_019787425.1 Platygyra sinensis
TGGCCTAAACAAGTACTGAACTCTGATACTGTGGATAAAATGGAGCCCACTGGTAGGTGAAGCATTGGAAAAAGCTTTAAAACAGACATTTAACTATTAGTAAATTTTCCTTGCCTGGAAATTTACGTAGAATGTGACACGAGGTTTCCAGTTACTTAAAATGTGCCAAAAATAATGGGAATCGAACGTGCAGGAGATGTCATTTTAAGATAAGTTATGCAAAAAGAAAGAAAAAAAGAGGAAAATAAGAAAGCGAAAAAATTTAATTGACACAAGGTTAATGAAAACATTGAATTTATAACTCCAGTAATCATAGATAACATACATCACACTGAATTCTTATATTTCCAAATTGAGTTATATTTGCTTGTGCAGGGCAGGGTTAACAGTTACTGTTGCTATTAGACCATGGACTTCTTAGCTTGTAGTTAAAAATGAATGACTTTTTTCGGCACTAATTCAACAGTGATTGAAATTAAAACATGTGTCAACTTTTCTTTTTTTGCCATGCATAGCCCTTTCTCTTCAATTGCCTAATCTCTTAATTCTAACTTTATATTCCGAGGTAAAGCTGTGGATTGGTACAGTACTTTTTGTCCACTGGGACAAAAGTTAATTGATTTTTTTTTCGACAATAACATTTTTCACTAACTTAGAGTGAGAGGGTTATGCCAGAAAAGTGAAATTCATTTAATAGGATTTATTGGGAAGTTGCATTTCTGGTTATTTAGTTATTTAAGTATGCTGTATTTCTTTGTAGTTTAAATTATGCGATAATTTTTCCATATTAAGGTAGATAAAGTAAATATGGGCACTGAAACATGAAATACCTGTAAATGACAGGTAATGATAATTGATATGTAGATTGAAATGTTCATTATATAGCAAGTTATCCAAAGAATTTTACGATAGAAATATGTGACCATGGTTACATTTGTCCTGCTACTCTATGAAACTTGTTAGAATTGTGAAGAATGAACAATTATTATATAATTATAAGCAAACAAAACAGAATACTAAGGGCTATGAAAGATGATTACAGTGGTGTTTGTTTGATTTTGTGTAGTGCAGGTGGTAGTCAGTGTTTTTTAGATACAAGTAGAAGGTCCCTTACATCTGTAGTTATTACATGTATACAACCAGAGCAACTTTTCTTCTTGCTAGAAGTTTTTTGTCGTAGATCTATAAATTAGCATTATTAGAGCTTAAAAAACATAGTCTAGTTTCTCAGATTTGTTTTGGATGTGGGCCAGGATGATGCAATGATTTCATAGTCAAGGTTGACTTGATATTACGTTTTGTTCTGCATTTCCGGGTAAGCATATTTTGCAGCATCTGCTTGGACAGGTGATGGCTGGTACCATTGGAATTGCTGGGTTATCCAATGGTTAAACTTGAAGTGCTCAAAAACGGCTCCACTGGATTCAAGTCAATGCTGGTAATTCAATGTCCATGTGGTTCAGCTGGTCTGTTTAAAAGCTGTAATATGGCACTTCTTTGGCTGCAGTCAAAACAGTCCATGCCAGGCACAGAGTTGTACTGGACCCAGAGTCTACTAGACTTTTGCTGACTTGCATGAGAAACAGACAATTTGATCTTTGAGATATTCTTGATATGGCAAACCTGAATACTGTTTTCCTTTTGGGAAATAAGGATGTTGCCTTGCTAAAAGAAAAATTAATCATTTCGATATACGGTAAAACTTGAGGTTGAGGCAGTGATCTTCTAGCAGGATTTTACATCACATGAAACAAGTAGTATAGTAAATGCACTTTTGCTTTTGTCTAAATGAACTAAAGGTGCTTATCCTTTTGCTGTCCATGTGATTAACATGCATAGAGCTCTGTTTTAAACAATCAACAAGAATCCTGCTTAAGGCAACTGTTTTTCCCTTCACCTAAACGGTAGACATACAAAATTTGTTCACAGGGGACCTATAGTGATGAATTTTGGTAGATTAAGCAAGCAGATAACAGAACTTTTTCTCTTGCTCAACATTAGACATGGTAAACCAAATTACAGCATGGTTCCAGTGAAAAATAATTAGATGATTTGTCTATTATAAATCAACCTGTACAATAGACCTTAAAACAATTGTCTTAAAGATGATTACATGTAAGATTATTTATTGTGTCCAGAGTTATATGTATAAACAATATGTTAAAAACAGTTGTATGGTGTTGGTTTGGGCATATCTTGGCAAGTATGTCTGAATTTCTATCACAACTAGATGCAATCTCGTTCCCAGAGCCTCGTTCCCCTTGACTAGCCGTCGGAAAATGTGAGTTCTGGGAGCAACCATTTTGAAATAACAGTCTGCATCTACGGCGCATGCCTAAAATGGTTGCTCCCAGAGCTCTTGATTCCTGCTGCAGGCCAGAAGGATCATGGGCTCTGGGGACGAGAATGAACTAGATGACAATGCAACAGCACTCGCGCTGAACCTTTATCAAAACAGATTGTCACTTGCTCAACACTTGCTACTATTTTCGAGCTACCTTGAACAGCAATTTTTTTTCTGTGTTGTTACATGTACATGCTTAAACCATTCAAGTTTGTCTAGACAAACTGTTGCGTTTTGGAGCGCATCAAATTTTGACAGCTCTGCCTCAATTGAGGAGAGTGTAACAACGTGGAAAAATGTTTGCCATTCACAGTGGCTCGAAAATGTTAGTAATGGAGTGTGAATACGCTGCACTCTTTTCTTGAAGTGGATTACAACCAGCATGACAGGTCCAAATGTTAGGCCACAGGTCAGGGCTCGACAAAAGTGCCATCCATTTGTCTGGGATAAGTTGTCTGCGAACTAAATCATTAAATTACCGAACCTAAGACTTGCCCACAACAAGCAAAATTTAAAAGCTACTTGTCCTTGGGCAAGCTGGAATTCAAGTTTTTTATTTCAAACCCTGCATATCCCTTACTTTCTTTTGCATCAATTATTCGGGCATAATCCTCTGACAACTGTGATAATCCTTGCCAAGGATGCTATACCCTTGTCCATGATGAATCATTGAGTTTGAGAAGTTCAGTTTAAAACAGTCATTTTGCCTTCAGGACTGTGAAAACCATTAACCCTCCTAAATAAAATGGTAATGAAATCCCTCATAATGTATAATTCTTCTTGTGTTCTACTAACATCCTGTGTGGTTTATCTGCCTATAAACCATAGAAACTTTTGGTCTATTGCTTAATATAAGTACATGTAAATGTATTTACAGTACTTTCTGTCACAGAAGGAAAAGGTACTCCTCCACCCTACTGCTATCTGGATTTGTTCGTGACTTCAACTCCTCGGCCATGTTGTGTATTATATAAATAGCCACCTGGTTAGCCTCCCACCAGTTGAGATTCTTAGTAGTTTATGTTCTGTGTGATATATTTA
>JAHPZR010023913.1:0-23441 GCA_019787425.1 Platygyra sinensis
AGCCTGCGTAGCTGGCGGTATTGTAGGCGCGCGCGAAATAAAAGGGAACTTAAGCAAACCACGACGGCAACGGCAACGGCAACGTCGCCAAACAAAAGGTTTAATGAGCAAAACAATAGCTGTGCACGTGCGTTATAAATCTTTGTACATTTCGTTGCCGTTCTCTGCCAAACTACGACGTGAAATGACCAAGTTTTGCGTATTGTGGAGAACGTACGCCACGACGGCAAATATTTTGGATTTCCTTATGGAACTGATCGCTGGCATTGCAAATTTAGTTTGAGCAGGTGTTTAGACAGATTTGCGCTCTGAACGGGTTTAATTACGTACGAAATTCGAGAGTAAAATTTAAATCCACTTTTTACTAGGCGACGTCCTTGGCGTCGCCGTCGTCAGTGCTTAAGTTCCCTTTTAGTTTTGGCGGCGGAGCCGCCAGAAGCGAGCGGCGAAGCCGCGAGAAATACCGCCTGCCAGAGAACTTGGGTATTTTGAATACCGCCCACTTTTATCACCTCATTGACCTCAACTGATCCCAGTTAATTCAACCAATTAGAGCCGACGACTTTCTCACGAAATATAGGCGTAAAGGCGATCGTGTTATTTTTGTTATTGTTGCGTGCATGGCGGATAAAGGAGAATTTGCGAAGGGAGATACGCGCACAGCCAGTTAAAGGAGAAAAACCCAAGAGGAAAACGCTAACGACTTATGTAGGTTGCGTGGTGTCAACCTGAAGATAAAATTAAGTCATTTTCAGAAAATTTCCACACACATTTCCGTGGAAGATTTATTTATAACAAACCTTCAGGTCGCAAGAAGCGTGGAGGCACGACATTAGCAGAACTTTGCTCAGAAATTGGCCTGCACGTTGTGGAGTCTAGCGTGTTTTGTCGAGTCGAGTCTTGTGGTAGGAAAATATTCAACGCAGTTGAACTTGTCCGGTTCATTCACTCCCTCCTAGAAAGAAATGTGGAGGTTCCGATCTAGATCTGTTCGGATACGCAAGATACGCGAGATACGCGAGATACACAAGTAAGGATCAAACGTCTTCTTCCGTCATCCGTGTCTTCACCGGACAGGAGTCCTCAAGCGAAAAAGAATTTGTACAAGGGCCGTTCTACCCCTAAAGAAATCACTGAATTTCTCAGAATCGACTCCTTCAAATGCAACGAACAAAGAAAGCATGCCTTTCGATGTCAACCAGGAAACAATCACACCTCGCGTTTTACACTTCGTCGCAGAGTTGAATGTAGAAAACTTGTGTGAATGCTCAGCTTAAAGTATTGACTGTAAATCCGTATGGCCGTATTGATTCGCACCGCCGCCAAAACTTTATTTCGCGTGCGCTAAACGCAGGCTTTTATGCTTACTTTCATAAGCAAAGTATCTCTTGGGAAATATATGACGGGTCATCTAACATTTGATTGATGTGTTTACTTCTCTCGACCAATACGTTTTTCCCGCACACTGGTGTGCGGACTATTCAAAAACCTATGGTTTTCGTGCAGGCGGTATTTCAAAGTCCCACTCCCCATTCTCCTCGCGGCTTCGCCGCTCGCTTGTCGGCTCCTCCGCCAAAACTTTATTTCGCGTGCGCTTACAATACCGCCAGCTACGCAGGCTACCCAAGACAATGTGGAGACGAGCAGTAGAAAAGAAATGGAAAGAAACAGGGTGGAGCTCACGGGAGGAAATGAAGAAGATTGCAGAAGACCGAGAAAATTGGAGGACCTCTGTAAGGCCCCATGTGCCAAGAGGCACGAGGAGGATAAGTCGATAAATGAATTTCTCGGAGAATTCAGTTAAAATTATTCAGTTTCTTCTCTCCGCGACACGTTGTTTTGTTTGATGATTTTTTCTTTGTCAATAATTTAATTGAATTTATAAAAAGAACTCGGACTTTAAAGATCTCCCAAAATTATGGTCGCATTTCTCTGCCTACGCGACGACAGTTTCTTAAAAACTAAAAGCTTTTCTTTTAATTACTTTTTTAGTTTCTTTTCACAGAGCATTTTTAGCCAAAGCGGATTTCCACCTCATCTTTATTCACATTTTAAACCTGGACATCTGGGAACGAGAGAACACATCAGTGAGCTGGAGTTAAAACGGAGGTAAATATTTTATATTGAGACTACTCACTCGGTGAGGAAATCTTTCACCACCTCCACGTTAAACGCAGTATCCTCGAGTATATAGGTGTACGGGCATTTTTTGCCGGGGGGGGGGGGGGGGGGGGCGGAGAAACATTGACCAAAAAATTCTTACAAGTTGCCCAAAGTTTTACGAAACAGTTGGGAAAGGAATGAGGGTCATACGATGCACTAACTCAGTGGCCTACATGTGAAGCGAAAAAATTCTTACATATGAATCTACCATATGAGCTCAAAAAAGACACTTTAAAACTTAAAAGAAATAGCTATCTCTTCCATTTCGACGGCCGAAGATATCAATGATACGATCCATGTCATTGTTGACTACAGAGTTGGCATATTCCCTTTCAATGTTAATAAGTGCAATGTTGCTGACACGTTGTTGCCCCTAACCTGCGAAGCAAGCGATCTTTCTTTTTTTGCCTCTCGCCCCAGTTTCCGTGCAGGCAAACGTTCCTCAGTCTTTCTTTGCTCCCAAACCCCACGGAAACGCTTGCTAGGCAGGCTATGTTGCCCCATGGTGCTGCGGAGGTAAGTTGTCAATCAGTGCAACGCACTGAATGATCGCTCTGCTGAACACGATGGAGCAGGTATCACTGAAAGGATATGCACCACCTTAGAAAACTCTGCAAATATATCGAATAGATCGTTCTCGTGCATTGTCTCTAGCATTTCTGAAACAGTCACGTAGCCTAATCCACGCACGCGACGAAAACTCGCGTACATTTTCTGCTCGGCTTCCAGAATCTCGCCGTCTATGTTTAAAACTTGCGGGAGAAGCTTTCTTTATCAGGTATTTCACTGTTACAGATACTTCCTAAAGCACTAAGGATTTCCTGGTCATTTCCGCTAAACCTGAGCTCAAGCTCGGACAGCACCTTGTCGATAGAAGTATAGTGTTAACACGGTGGTGCGATTCTGGTGTCAGCTGAGTTTGTCGTTGCGCTTGTCCACTTACAAGGGCTTGAAGGCGGCGCGATGGCGTTTGTCTGGGTGCCCTGGCCTCCCGTAATTCAAACTGAGAATTGGTCAGCCACTTCTTAATTTTCAGACCCATTGCTGATGCTATCTGCCATACGCTGTTAAAACTTTCTTCGTTCCGACACTGCCGGAGGGTCTGAATGGTCATGTCCGCATTTCTAGGGGCGGAGATGACGTCAACCGTCTTCCCCTAAAGATATCGACACAGAATACTAGTGTTGCTCAGGATTACTCTCAGCAAACACAGTCCGAAGATAAACTGCCAGTCACAAATGGCGGTCAACAAGGCTCTGCTCTCAGAGTAGGTTTTCGGATCTTAATCTGAAGACAGCGTGAGCAGGGCCTTTACAATGGCTTTAACTAGCTTTACAATGCCGACTTCAGGTAAAAATAGAAAATATCTATCTATTAAAAAAAGCTTAAAAACATTTTTATAAACTGGCTTTGCCCAAAATGCTGCAGCCCCCCTCGCGCCCCCGGCCCATACGACTATGCTCGAGTAACTTGAACTTCGCTTCGACGGCGAAATGCTTCACTGCCCGACGAGAAATAAATAGGTCCTAGGATTCTTTCTTCCGTGTGTAAACGTTTTCCTACTGCAAATGGACCTTTTTCTGCCGTTTTTAGATCTCAATAAGAGTTTCTTTTTTTACTGCTCAAGGGCGTGTTTCCCAACGTTTGCTCCTAGATAAGAAAGAAACCCTTTCGACCGTTTATAAGCGTTTTTCAACCAGTTACAAACGTTTTTCCTACCCTTTCCAAACGTTTTTTCTTCCGTTAATAGGCGTTTTCCCAATCGTTTAATTATAACCGATTTTCGACGGTTTATAACAGAGCAGTTTCCCGGAAATAACTGTTACTTTATGATGAACTAATACTGACGTTTAATTGATAATGTAGTGCCACGAAATGCATGAATTCTGACTCGAATACACTCCTTTTTATATAAGAATATATTTTATAAGAATTTCGAGAATGAAATTTGCGAAATTTTAAGAATATTTTAAGAATAAAGCCGAGGCTGAGATTTTGAAAAGGGTAGATATAATTTTGTGTTGAAACATCTGTAATGATTACAGTTTTAAGTGATTACACTCAATTGTCCTTGACATAGTTGAAAAAATCAAATCGGGTACTTTCGTTTCTATCACGCTATTTCTGTGCGAAATGCTTTTTTGAAAGCCAAAACGGCCAAGTGTCGTTTGATGTGACATCTTGGCCTCGCTGACTGCAACGAAAAGCGATGGAGCACGTGCACAATGTAACGCGATACAGATCAGGATACCAAACACTTGTAATTAATACCCCAATAAATTCTAAAACAGAAATGCCATCAGCCATTATTTAAGAATATTACAAGAATACTTTCAACCTAAAATCGGCAGAAAAATAAGAATATTCAGCCTGGGCTGGAAAAGCAACATTCTTGTATAAAAGAAGAGTGTATTACATGACGAGATTTCGGCCGCCACGAAACTCCTCGGAACGTCTCACAGGATTGGCTGAGAAAATGATATACAAACAATGGTAACAATGGACCCTAGCCCTAAAACAATAGAGCTTCGTGCCAACAAGATCCAATGAAATTAGAGGTTCTAGAGAGCTTCGTGACAGCAGGAGATTTCACAACGTTGTAAACAAAGTCCACAATTGATTCGTATGTGTATACTGAACTAGATACTAAATAAGGGAAAGAAACGTAGGTATTTACTGAACTCGTGTGGGAAATACTAACTACCAACTAAGTAGACCTGTAATACTGATAATGTAAAGCCACGTTGTTTTAGATGTTTCAGAGACTGGGAATATGAGTGTAAGGCTGTAACAGATAGAATGTTTAAAACCCTTAAAACCAAGATAGGTACAGTCCTCTTTGTTCTGACGTAAGCGGAGCCATGAAGATTCCGCGACGCAGTTCTCTCCACGACCCTTGAGATAAATTACACTTCTGTGTCAGAAAGGTGGCATCACATAGCAAATTTAAATCAAATAAATCTACACTTTTTTTCATGTAAGGCAATAAACTTCATTTGTTCGTACGCAGCTGCTTAAAACAGTATCGGCTGCAACAGTATAAACACAGGGAGCACACAATCTTGCTGAGCAGGGAGAGAGTAAATAAAGGAACGAAAAGAATTGAGAAATTAAACGAGACTTACCTGTAAGTTGAAGTTTGATTGGAATTCTATCGAGTCATCAAACTGCTCCAAGGGATCACATGAGATTGCCAAGCGCATGCGCATAATCAGTATTCACAGCCGAATGTGAGTGTCTCACAAAAGGAAGAAACAGGGTATTGTGAAAACACCACCCCAAGTAAAGTAGTAAGATAAAGGGTGGGAAACAATGGGTGGGCATGTGATCCCTTGGAGCAGTTTGATGACTCGATAGAATTCCAATCAAACTTCAACTTACAGGTAAGTCTCGTTTAATTTCTCAATTCTATCTCGTCATCACTGCCCCAGGGATCCCATGAGATTTTAAAGCAAAGACAGTCACATGAGGGGAAAAAATCCCAACTATGTACAGGATCATAAACAAACCCACATTTATTAGTAGAGTACAATAAAGTGGTAACATAAGAGTAGTATGCTCCACCTATAAGGGAAGTTGAAGACATAATGTCCAGCTATTTTCTAGACAGGCAATTAATGCCGTGATAGAGCTACGAATAATATCAAAGCTGGAAAAAATTTCCCTTGTTTATGGTTAGTCACTGTGGAGTATGGCTGATGCAAAATTACACGACTCCACTGGTTTATTATAAAATAAATCAAAACATCTAGAGAATGACCATCCAGCAGTTTGCAGAATATCATGAACAGAGACACATGCGGCTTTAGCTTTAGAGGTAGCTGCAGCTCTCGTACTGTGGGGTTTAAATACGTGGATGTCTACACCAGCAGTCTCCATGACTGAACAGATCCATCTAGAAATAGTTTCCCTGGATATGTGCTTGTAAGGTTTAACAAAACTAATAAAAAGTTTATTTTCTAATCCTCTAAGGGGCTTGGTACGCCGAAGATATTCCTTCAAGCAGGTGACTACACAGAGTGAGGAATCAGCTGGATAAGATTTCAAAATAACTGAAGGAGTTAGGTAACCAGGCCTACTTTGCTTAATGTGTTCAGAGAGTGAAAACTCAAAGACATCAGGTGCTTCCTTCATGTAAGCAGTGTCAAGTATATGCAAGCTTTGCCTCTTTGTGCAGAGACCAATGCTATCAGCATAATCAGCTTCAGTGTAAGAGTTTTTAACTCAAGTTTCTCCACAGGGTGGAGGGATGAAAGATAGGTTAGGACAGGTTTCACATCCCAAGTGGACTGGTAGTGGGGAGTTGGTGGCGAGCCCTTGAAAATACCTTTCATGAATCTTGAAATGAGTGGGTGGCTACCAATGGCAGTGTTATTTCTTGGCACAGTAAAAGCGGAAATGGCGCTCCTGGCAGTATTGATGGTGGTGTAAGACAAGTCTTTGTCATGTACAGTGACAAGGAAATCCAAAACTGCTGTCAAAGGCGGGTCATAGGGATTATTCTCCCGTTTACTACAAAAGTCAGTCCATTGTGTGATGTATGGGGAGTACTGCTTTTGCGTTCCTGCTGACCAAGACTTGAGGATGATTTCAACAGCTTTGCCTGAAACATTTCTCTGTTGGAGACTCTGCCGGAGAGCTTGCAGGCCATCAGGTTTAATTTTTTCCGAAGAGGGTGTAAGGCACCATTGTGAGGTTGCATTAGTAGATGATTTGACTGTGGAAGACGAAGAGGATAGTCCACTAACAGATGAAGGAGAGTGGTGAACCAGGGTTGGGTCTGCCAAATGGGAACTACAAGTACACCAGTTGCTTGGTCTTGATCTATTTTCTGTAGGCAGGCGGCGATGACACTGAAAAGCGGAAAAGCATAAAAATAGTGTTCATTCCAGCTCATGTAAAAAGCATTGACATATTTTGCACCAGGGTCAGGTTTCCATGAAGCGTAGGTGGAAACCTTAAAATTTAGTCCTGATGCAAAAAGGTCCACATGAAAAGGTCTCCACATTTTGTTAATGTCTGCAAACACATCTGAGTGTAAAGACCACTCAGTAGAACTATTAGTGTTTCTAGATTCAGTGTCAGCATCGACATTGGTTGAGCCAGGAATATGGCACACACTAAGCCAAATCTCTCTTTCTCTACACCACTGCCAAATTTGCTTAGCCAAATCATTACAATCAGCTGATTTAATACCTCCCATGGCATTGACATATGCAACGGTAGTGGTATCATCAGACTGTATTCCAATGTGCTTGTTATAGATGGTAGTACACAGGGATTTCAAACCCAGTAAAACTGCTTTCAGTTCTAGGTAATTGATATGGAATGCTTGTTCTTCCAGGTCCCATAATCCACCAGTTTTTTGGGTCCCCTGCACTGCACCCCAGCCCGTGTTAGAGGCATCAGTAGTAAGAATGAGGTCAGGGTCAGTGGGCATTATATTTCTGAAGGCTGAAGTCACATTTTGAACCCACCAGTGCAATTCTGCCCTGGCCTCTTGTGATAAAGTCATGAATGCATCATAGTCACCCTTATTGGCTCGTAGGGCCTCAATTTTGTTGTGCTCCAAATATCGATAATGCAACTCTCCAAACTGTGCCCCTGGGAGGCTGGATACGATAAGCCCTATAACACGAGCAACCTCTCTAATAGTAGGGTTGTCCTGGTTTGAAAGATTCTCACATGCTTGTTGAACAATGAAAGCTTTCACGGGCAGAAGGCGTATAGTCATCGATACGCTATTCAAAATAAACCCAAGAAACTCAAGCTCTTGTGTGGGTACCAACACTGACTTGGTGGGGTGGATAACAAACCCCAACTTAAGAAACATATTGACTGTCTGAACAATGTTTTCCTCACAGGTTGCATAACTGTATCCCAGGAGGAAGGAGTCATCGATGTGACCCATACAAAAATGGCCTTGAGCTCTAAGATTGGCAAAAACAGGTTTAAGCACTTTTTAATTAGTGAATAATCTGGAGGCAGATGCAAGCCCATTTGGGAGACAAGTAAAATAAAACTAATTTCCCTCCCATTCAAATTTAAGGAGTTGCCGATCCTCTGCGGCAATCGGAATGGAGTAATAGGCATCTTTAAGATCGACTGATGCCATGAAGCATCCTGGTCGCATTAGTTTGAGGACGGTTTGGATGGTATCCATTTTAAAATGGTAGTAAGAGACGAATTCATTCAGAGGTTTAAGATTAAGAATTAGCCTGTAACTCCCATCTTTTTTGGGTCTCACAAAATTAATATTGTGGACATGAAATCGCCATTAAGGGGGTTGGTTAATTCTATTACCCCTTTACTTAGGAGTTTGGTTATTTCAGCACTAATAATTTCCTTTTCCCCAGACAGAAATTTTATTTGTTTGGGTTAAGTAGCCTGAACAGGTCTACATCCAGCTTCAAACTCAATGTGATGATGCTGAATGGCATCAAGGATGACCGGGTCAGTAGTTACTGATCTCCAGTTGTCTAAATGGTCCGTTACACAACCTGCTTTAAATTTCAGGACCAAATGAGATAACAAATCTGTATCCACAACAGCTGAGAATTCATCAGCTTGACTTAACGGGCTTACCTGTTTACATCTATTGAGTTTTGTTGCTTGTGGTGGTAGTCTTTTTCTTGAAGGTGTTCGGTGTCGAACGGCCGTGCCCCAAAAAAGGCTGGCGAGGTGGGAATTTGCTAGCAGAACCATGCTCCCGATCATATGGCTTGAACCTTGCAAATCTCCTCCGTTGAGAGTGTGCAGGGCCCCTATTAGGGGCATGCGAGGGAGCCTTCTGCATTTGTTGTCCCGCCTTTTTTGCCTCGGACATATCCTTGAGATGCTTCGAGAGATCATCTCCAAACAATTTTGTGGAAGGTTTAAAATCTTCCTTGCACAAACGTGTATAGGGGGAGTTTAGATCAGGCTTTATAAGCTCTCGGCGCCTCATGTTTAACTTCCACTTAGTATTGCTTAACAGTGCAACACTATCCATTACGTGGTCGAGCACCTGGCGAGTATCTGGCGTCCTGCCATCGGTGATACCCTTCACAAGTTTGCCCGCCAAATTTGTCAAGGCTAACAATCCCTGTAGCAAGGGTTCTTGAACTCGCTGGAGAGCTAAATCCACTGAGCGAGTTTTTCGGGAGAGCAAGTCCCAAATCTCCTCGTTCACCGTCGTCACTGACAGATAGTAGGGAGCTTAAGCAAGCGCGTTTTTGAGACGCGGACGGCAACCGGAAGAGAACATTTCGCTTGCTAGGACCGTCTTGTCTCCCAGATTTTTATACTACTTGACTCTAATAGAGAAGAGATACTTAGCAATGTGAATGTGGTTATGCGAGGGCAAGTTAAAAATGAAATTAGCTCACTTCCGGTTGGCGTCCGGGTCCCAGAAACGCGCGTGCTTAAGCTCCCTATTTGCAGTTTTCTGGCGGTGAATGTTTTTCGGCTCGTTCTTTGACCGTTTCGGTCGACAAGCCCCCCACAAGCCTGCTATCGACCAGCTCGGCAATCTTGCCTGCTATAGCGGGCGAGGTCTTCTTTCTAGAAGTAAATGCCTGGGTCAGGCTGTCTATTAGCGATGCCTGCGACCCTGGGTCAGGGTTTTTCGCAGGAGCTGTGTTCTCAATATGTTGTTGGCGCTGTTCGTGCCAAGCACGTCGTTTACGGCTGACTATACATCGAGAGTACTTCCACCAGCGAGACTGTGACCGTCTGATATGTCGTCGAGTTCGTCGTCATCCGAACGAAGTATGAGGTCTTCTCTCAAGTTCTGAAGGTTTTCCGTTTGAAGCTCCGAGCTTTTAGCGAGTTTTGCGAGGGACGTTTGAAGACCCTGGAGAATTCCCGCCATATTCACATTAGGATCGTTTCCCTGTCTTGAAGGGTCTGAAGTTGTCTCTGAGGGATCTGCAGCGTCTTGGATCAGGTGGCTCATCTTAAATGTGATGTTCGCGGCGACTGATAAAGTAGGAGCCCGAAATAAATCGAAATAAAGACAAAATTTTCGCTGGCAACAAAATCCGTGGCTAAACTGATATCGCGCGCGAAAGGCACTGATTATGCGCATGCGCTTGGCAATCTCATGGGATCCCTGGGGCAGTGATGACGAGATAGAATGAACAGTTTACCTTTGTCTCCTCTTGTCATCTCTTTTATCTTACGCGATTTTTCTGCGAAAACCGCTGCTTACAAATCCTACGTAACATTGAAGCGCTAAACTCATACCTAGGCCTTTCCGCGCTCAGCAAAAAATTTTTTTTGTTTGTATAAAATTTGACAAGGGAGGCAACTCTTTGCCAAAACATTTTGAACGCACTGCGAATATTCGCTCGAATCTCTAAATTTCGTTGCTTTCATGAAACCAAACAAACACAAAATGAGGTCGGAAGGTTTTTCTACAACTTGGCCGAATTTGTTTTCGAATACTTTTGCAACAGTCAGAGAATTTTAGAGAGTTTTGCAAAGTTTTGTCTCAATTCACTTTTCGCCACATGATCGTACCGTTACCCAAATCCCAAACACGTCATTCAGCACGCGCTCGAGCTCCCCTCCCTCTCTCACCCATGCGTTTTTGACACGACAAATCTCTACAAACCCCTCCCCTGGTTCGTTGTTTTCCTTACGTGTTCGAAGTCGGCCGATTTCCGCACGGAAACAAAATTGTCGTAAATTAATACCTGAAGCGTTTTAGCGAGATTCTGCCATGAATAAATGGGAGTTAGGAAAGGCTTTTGTAAAATCTTTTCCGTCAAGAAACCCAAAAAAACGAAAAAAGCCTTAGCAGATCACCGCGCCGGGGGGGGGGGGGGGGGGTGGTGGGCGGGATCACAGCTAGCAACGCTCATCTTTACTGTAGTCAAGTGAGCATGTCTGGGACATGTGTATTTGAGGTTATACTTTTAAAATGCCACATTATTATGTAATCGCGAACGATGGCAGACCGTTTCTTTTGAAACGTCTCTCTCATTTAAAATGAAAAACATCGTTCTTTTTCTAACATTTTACAATGTTCACAAATTTTTACCTTTTTTCTAATCGTTTCCAAAAACCAAAAATCACATTAAGTTAAATAAGCTGACTTGTGACTGCTTATTACATCCTAAATTCTTTCTCTACATCTTTGAAATGCGAGAACACCTCGCCCTCACCGAGCCTGTTGTTCTCTTTTCAAAAGCCTCTGCCATGTTGTGTTTAATGTTATCCCGATCGAGACAATTTCTAAAAATCTGCTACAGAAACGTCTTTTAAAATTACAATGATTCATGAATGCATCGGAGCAATCGGCTAATAATATTTCACAATGCTTAGATCTAAAATAAACTTCTTCAACGTCTAACGATCGAGGGTCTACGGCTTAAAACTACTCTTGATATAAAAATAGTGTCCACACTGTTTAACGTCACGCAAGCTCATTGTGACAAAATTGTCTTTCTGCATTCCATACACAGTTTCACTTTCACTTCCACTTCAGGAATGGCATTTCATATACTCCAGTACTAGTAGCTTCCCTCCGGCGCTGATCACATGATTCTTTCATACTCCTCGCGGCGCCATCCGCAAAGGAAACTTGATAAAATCCTCTTGAATGCACGTCGATATTCTTTATTATTGAAGCAGTAAAGAGCGGGGTTGATGGCAGACGTGGAAAACGCCACAGTACGAGCCACATTATACCTGATTCCGTGGTTCTTTTCCGGATCCTTTAATCGTAGATAAAAGAGATAACTCCATCCAACCGTAAAAACAAGTAGTAACATGACGATAGTGCAAGCAAAACGTCTCTCCTTAGCGATATTTTCAGTCGTGAGTAGCTGTACTTCTGCCGTCTTGTTCTGTGCACGCGTTGCAGATGGTCGTTTGCGCCGTTCGCAGATTCGATAACAAACAATCGCATAACACGCGATCACTACAACGCAGCACAACCCAAACGCAGCGGCGGTAACATATGATGTTATCTTTTTGTCGTCGATGGTTAACCTTATGGCAGAATAGGCACAGGCTAACACCCAGACAACGGCCAGAACGATTTTCTTTCTTGCTGTCATTGTATTCTTGTAATCGAAACGCGGACAAACGATCAAACACCGATCCAGCGCAATCAACACCAATGTCAGAAACGAGACAGCACAAGCAAAGTTACTAACTGCTCGAAAGGCCAAATGCGCTTCCGGGAGACATTGGCAATCCATGTGAGCAGAAATTAAGGCGATCAAAAGTGGCTGAGCCACAACAGCAATGACAAGATCCGCAGCAGCCAGACTTAAAATGAAGTAATGGAAGCTTGAGGTCATGCCTTTCGTTGAAAACACTGCTATGCAAACCAACAAGTTTCCTAGTGAGCCCAGAACACTCGTACATATGTTGATTCCCACAAGGCACTGAGCTGCGACCTGTGTAGCCTCTTCGAAAACAGAAGAATTACAGTTTTCCGACCAAAAGCAGGAACCATTTACTGCGGGCATTCTCGGATTGGCTTGCGAGTGGGTAGTGCGATAAATGGGTTCTTAACAATTTCACGATTTCATGTCATGAGACATTTTATGGTCACGATGGTTTCCAGCACGTGCATTTTCGCGGTTATGAAATTACATAAAAATAAATCGCTATATATAATTATGACGAGAGATGATCATGATAGTAAAGTCGATAATGATAACCGCAATATAGTACAGATACTATGAGTCAAGAAAAATTTGTAGAATAGATGAGAAACGACTTTGGTCTCAATGATGACCAAATTATGAACTCAATCAAAATTTTAAATTCAGGTAAAAAAAATCAAGCCAGAAAAACTTGGTGTTGATGTCGTCCCCTTTATGCAAGCTTATGAAGAAAGCTCAGCGGAAAGGCTGAGGAAACTCAGAAGATCGATAAAAAGTATCAGAAATTGAGGCGACCACGCATTCGTAAGAGCGTTAAACAAATGGTACAGGAGTATGAAGATAATCTCAAAGAAGCAAAAAACTTGATTTACAAAATGAGACGATTGATACTAAATATCAGCAATTAATGAAACCTGGTAAAATAATAAAACTTGATAAGGCGTTCAAAGGTGTCCTTCGATCATATGAGGTTAGTATCGTCAATGACAGACTCATTGTTACAGCTCAATGGCTCTAACAAGGCGATCGAGAGCCGACTCAAAGCATTACTGATCGAGTTGAAAGGCTTTAAACTTAATATGACACCGCTTAAGAGGTCCTGCGCCTAAGAAACGACCGATGATTTGCGACTAAAAAAGAAAATCAGCCGATTTTTATCTCCCAAGTAGAGGTTACCGTATACTATTTAAAAATGAATTTTGCTGTTTAAACTAATACAGTATTTAAATTTTAGTACTTCTCTGTTAAGGTAAAAAAAACGCACAAACAAGTAATCAAAACGACAACGAAACAGGACATAATCGAAAAGAAAAATGACGAAAGAAATTACACAAAAACGTAACAAGATTGAGCCTATGTATTACCTTATAATAATAATAATAATAATAATAATAATAATAATAATAATAATAATAATAATGGTACAAGAATTTATAGAGCGCCATTTCCGTGAGCGCAATGGCGCTTTACAATAATCGTAATTCTGAAAAAGAAAATACATTTGTGTTACTAAAATTAGATAAAAGAATATATACAGTCATACATTATATACAGTCATACATTTTATACTGCGTTATATACAGTCATACATTTTGACCTGCTAAAAAGAAAATATATATACAATAATAAGAGGATAAAACTGATAAAAGCATCAATAAAAAGTAATGTTTTAATCTTATTCTTAAAAACATCAAGGTTCTGAATTGATCTAATGTCATCAGTTAGGGAGTTTCAGAGCCTGGGCTCAGCAACTTGAAAAGATCTATCTCCGTAAAACTTTAGGTTCGACTTCGGTGTTACAAGCAAATTTTTTGAAGAAGACTCCGTCGGAATTTAAGGCTGAAGGCTGGCGCCATGCCATTCGTAGTGCTTTGTATGTAAGAAGTAGTATTTTGTACGTAATTTGTTGTCTGACTGGTAGCCAATGTAGTCTTCGAAGAACTGGTGTTATGTGTTCTGAGCTTCGTGTTCTGGTCACCAGTCGAGCTGCACAATTTTGCGCATATTGTAGCCTACTGATAACCGATTTATGTAAGCCATATAGAAGAGCACTACAAAAATCCAGCTTAGATGAAATAAATGTATGAACAAGTGTCTCAGCATCGTCCTGAGAGAGACAGTTTCTGATCCTTGCTTTATTTCGTAAGTGATAGAAGGCCATTTTGCAGGTGTTCATAACATGTTTCTCTAAGTTGATATGAGTATCAAAGATTACCCCTATATTTCTAGCACTACTAGAAGCTTCAATGTAATCGCCAGCCACATGAATGAAAGACTGATATATACAAAAAATGCAATACATCATTCATTTTGATTGAGAGCAGAATTCTTATATACCAACCCAGCTTTTATCATGATAATGCTATCTGTTTATTTTTTTTTTAATTGTTCTTTATTTTATTAAGTATGTCAATTAAGTTATGTTGAAAAAGTAGTATTACATCTAAATGCATTTTTCTAATTTCCATTGAGTAGTTAATTTCTTTGCAAGTTCATCCAAATGTTTTAAGGAATAGATATATTTATTGATTGACCAAGATGGTGAGCAAATCTAGCCTGCGTCTTACGGGGACCGAGAGCATATCAGTTACATGATGTATATCATGAAATGTAACTTTTTCATTCGAGAGTGTTATTGCAGTATCTTGGCGACGATTGAACCACGATATAACTTGTGAATAAAGTTTTACAGACTCCCTGCAATCAATAAAAGTCTGTTCTATTGAATTTTAACGAAGAATAAATGAAAAGTGATTCAACCGCCTGACTACAATTTGTAGTTGGTTTCATACACTTTCCCCCGGTACTTCCCTTTTTGGCTCACTCTCAGCCAGTATGCATTTCCTTTGCTTTTCTTTTATCCTCAACCCAAAATAAACCACAACAGAGTAATCCAATCAGCGGGCGTTATTCCAAATGTTTGCACGTAGTGATGCCCCGGACAATTCTCTTGCTATGATGGCGTTTTTGGAACGCGATCAATAGGCCACGTTCGATATATCAATATTCAAGCATGGCTCCGAGGCTTTCGGGTCAAAATTGCAAATTTTTCAAGTTTCTTTTGTTCCTCAATTCCCAAGAGAGACTTAGATACAAAGAAAACAACACCAAATATGGATTTTTGACCCGAAAGTTAGAATATTGATATATCGAACGTGGCCTATTGTGTAGTGGTGGCTAATTTCCTTCGTAAAGAACTTCATTCAGTGAAGATGTCGTGTTTAGTTTTTTTTCCCCAAAGAATTCCCAGAAAAACGGTTTTGTGGTCGGCAATCTTTCAACAAAGCGCAGCATGAACCCTCTAACCGTTTACCTCGGCATGGAAATTTTGGGCTAAGTTCTTCACCAAATGTTATGCGGTTATGCGCTCCTCGCGTTCAGTACAAGCGTACAAGCGAGCGGGTACATTTTGATCAGCCTAGCGCCATCTTGGATGGGGCGGGGGGGGTGGGAAAGATAAAGTGTCCCAGAGAGTAGAAGTGAGGCTGTATGTCAAGTTACCGAAGATGTGGGGGATGGGGAAGAAAGAAATTTTTCTTCCAATCTCTTTTTCTTCTTTCTACATAACGGTTAACTTTAAGCATGGCCGTGATATCTAAAGTTGTAAAATTCAGCAAAATACTGTCTCGGCATTTTATTTTTTCCTTTTTTAAGCATACGCCTAATCCATTAGCGCATTTGTTCGAATGTATGTGTTTAATTTCTCAATTTCTTTCGCAATAATGATTGTGACATCTCAATAAGCTGGACGCCAGAAGGGAAATGGAGAACATAAGGCCCAAGACAATGTGGAGACGAGCAGTAGAAAAGGAACGGAAAGAAACAGGGTGAAGCTCATGAAAGGAAACGAGGAAGATTGCAGGAGACCGAGAAAATTGGAGGACTTCTGTAAAGGCCCCATAAGCCAAGAGGCACGAGGAAGATAAGTCGGTAAATGGTTTTCTCGGAGAATTCAGTTAAAATTATTCATTCTGAGCCAGAATGGTGGCATCACACAGCAAATTTAAATCAAATAAATCAACACTTTTATTCGTGCACGGCACTAAAGTTCCTTTTGTTCGTACACAGCTACCAACGCTAATCTTTACTGCCTCAGATGAGCATGCCTGGGACATATGTATTTAAGGTTACACTTTTCAATGGAAACTCGAACGATGGCGGACTTTTCTCTTGAAACATGTCTTGCAATAATGTACAATGTTACATATTTTTACCTTTTTTCTAATCGTTTCCAAAAACGAAAAATCACCGCATTAAGATAAATTTCCTGTCAACGTTTTAGCATGGAGTATTTTTGAGAAAGTAGCAAAGCTGACTATGCTTATTACATCCTAAATTCATTCTCTACATCTTTGAAATGCGAGAATACATCGCGCTCTAGCTAGCATGTTGTTGTCTTTTCAAAAGCGTCCGCCATGTTGTAGTTGAATGTTATCCCGATCGAGACAATTTCTAAAAAACAGCTACAGAAACGTCTTTTAAAATTACAATGATTCATGAATACAACGGGGCAATCGGCTAATAATATTTCACAATGCTTAGATTTTAATAAAATAATCAACTTCAACGTCTACCAATCGAGGGTCTATGGCTTAAAACTACTCTTGATATAAAAAAAGGGTCCACACCATTTAACGTCACGCAAGCTCATTGTCACAAAATGTGTCTATCTGCATTCCATACACAGTTTCGCTTTCACTTCCGCTTCAAGAATGACATTTCATATGCTCCAGCAGGAACCCATTACCCGGAGTTTCCATCTTCCATACTGACCCCTCGTGTCAACCTTGTCCCGTATCTTTTTATTTTTAGAAACACCTCCCACGGGGATTCTCGCGAGTGTTTTAATAATAGCCAATAATAAGAGAGCTGTGGCCCTCTATTGTTATACGTCACATACAGGCAACACGAAAGTATTTCAATAATGCGGAAAACAAGGAAAGTTTATCATATATTTAGGATGTTAAGCGGACGTCAGCGTCTTTTCGTGGGAAATTAAAGAACTCCCCCAGATATCACAGTTCTAAAAATAAAAAGATACGGGACAGGGTTTACTCAAGGGTACATTTGATATGCAAGCTCCGGGTAATGGGCTCCTGGCTCCAGTAGCTTCCCTCCTGGCGGCACCATCCGCAAAGGAAACTTGACAAAAATCCTTTTGAATGCACGTCGATATTCTTTATTATTGAAGCAGTAAAGAGTGGGGTTGAAGGCAGACGTGGAAAACGCCACAGTACGAGCCACATTATACATGATTCCGTAGTCTTTTTCCGGTTGTATCAATCGCAGATAAAAGAAAAGACTCCACCAACCCGTAAAAACAAATAGTACCATGACAATAGTGCGGGCAAAACGTCTCTCCCTAGCGATGTTTTCAGTCTTGAGTTCCTTTTCTTTTGTCCTCTCAGTTCGTGTCTTGTTCTGTGTCCACGAAGCAGCTAGTCGTTTGCGCTGTCTGGAGATTCGATGATAAACAACTGCATAACAAGCGATCATTTCCGCGTGGCACAACGCAAACACAGCGGCGGACGGCCGGCGGTTAGGTAAGATGCTATGCACTTATCAATTGAAATCCCAGACCCCCCCCCCCCCCCCCCCCACCCTGGGCCAAGGTGGGGGAATGTGGGGGATTTTTATGGTATTTCAGTGAGGGCATGGTTCGCCCGTGGGAGTGGGGGATTTCTCAGGATTTGCTTTACACGGGAGCGAGGTGGGGATTGGACTCGTGCCTAGTTTCCTCACGGTAATTTCTTCACGTGGTCACTGGTGTCGCTCGCTGGATTTCGATGGGCCGCGCCTTGCAGTTTTGTTTCGACATCTGGTTTTGAAAGGGAAGTTTCCTTATTATTTTTCCTTTTATTTCATCATTTAGATTAATTTGGGATTTTGCATTGAGCTTTCATGGTTCATTTGCTGCAAAATGTTATTGTTTTTAATCAAAACTTCTCACACAATGCAGATACACGCTCTTCTACTTCTAGTGTTCTTAAGTTCTATATTTCCTCATTCTTTAGGGTCCAAAATATAAAATATAGCTCCTAGGAACTATTTTATGCAGTCTACTTTAATATAACATCAATTTCCCCACGTTTGTCTTGCTACACAGGGTTCTTGCATGGTATAAAATAAAAGGTCTTCAGGAAAAGCAAAGACATGCCGCACGGACTCCTAATGTGTTTTTTGTGGTTGCGTCGCATTATCAAAGCCTTCAAATTGTACTTTTGCTCCCACAAGCATGTCTTTTAGGTGGCCTGGGGCTTTCACTCACATTGTTGCTGAAACAGTTGCATAGGCTACAACAGGACCGTCGCTTTTGACTCTTCACGAGTCTCTTCAGCTGTTGTTTGAAGACAGACAGTGTTGCAAGTTGCTTGAGGGAAAGGTAGAGATGTTTTCTCAATTCCGTTCCTGTTGAAAAGACAGTTTGGCGACTTTTTTGTATTCTAATTTTTGTGGTTTAGGATCGAGTTTGTATTGCTCTTATTGGCCCTTTATAAAAGTTATGGGTGTCAGCATTTTCGATCCAAATGGTCGTTAAGTTGAGCTTGTGTTTGTTAATAGAAGGCGTTTTTAACTGCATATTGTGTGCATAAAACTGTGATTATGGTTGGGCAGTGGTTCTGCCCATCCCGTACTTTGGCTCCGTGATGCATACAGGTATCCTTGACATACTTGTATTATATCTACGTTTTGGTCTGTTATCACATTTGGCTTTTGCTTAAGCTAAATTTGTACACTAAAGAAGTAGAAAATTTGCGCTAAATGTTAATAGTCAGTCAGGGGACAACTACGTAGGTTTCCCCACCAAGGTGGGGGTTTTACCAGTCGATATGCCCCAGTAGGGTGGGAGTTTGTTAAGATCTGTAGTGATGTCAATTCAAATCCCGAAAATTTAAGGTGGCTCTGAACCCCATGTACAAAATTTTTTTAAACTTTGCCAAAAGTTGCATCTAATCCTACTTATCAAAATTCTATAATAAGAAAAAAATTTCACCGTGCCGTTTTTGAAATAAAAGTGCTTAAAGCTGAAATTAAGGGTGTTTTTAGCAGGTCATAGTGTTGCTATGGTAACCTATTGTGTCACGAAAATAATACCAACGTGTTCACCAGTGATTGGGCAGTTTTTTGATACCATGATTATAGCATCAATTGATAAAGAGTGGTTATAGTGACACGTCAAAATCTAAGTCTTGGAATGTGCTTGAAACTGTTTTGAGCCACCTTAAGGACGTTCGCGCCAAAAACTTCCACGCACAGATTTTTTTAAAACTTTGACTGCAGGTAGAAAATGATAAGATTAGATTATTAACGTAAAAAAAATCGGGGGTCACCGAACTCGTTTTGAAGATAAGGCGCAGCCCAGACCATAGCATTTCTAGGATTTCCAGTCATTCGAGGCGATTCTGGCCGGATTCATTACTATCGGCATATATTTAAGTTGAAGAATCATATCTAAGTTTTATGTGCTTAAAACAGCATACATGGGCCTATTTGATAGATCTTTGCTACATATGTCATTAAATCAGCTAGAATTAGCCTTAAAAATTACAACTTCTAAGTTACGTACACCTGTATCCACGTACCAATTCGGCCCTATTTGAATAGTATATGAGAAATAATTAAAACTTCCCACGTACAGATTTTTTTTGTTTTTTAGTATAATGGAAAGAATCAGAAAAGGAAGTGATCTGCCGAAAAAAAAGTGGGGGTCACCGAGCATCCAACAAAAATATTCGCACACAAAGTTAACGCAAAGGTCATCAGCCCTATATTTTGTTGAGTTTTTGAATCCGTGCGCGCGCTTAAAAATGACGTGGCACGCGCGTGACCAATGAATAGCGTGCGCACTAGAGATGCGCAGTAGCAATGGGCGCGAACGTCCTTAAAGCGTTTTTCTACCGTTTGTAAGCGTTGTTCTTCCGTTTACAATCGTTTTTCCAAGCGTTTTTAAAGCTTTTTCTACTGTTTATATGGGAATTTCGCTAGACTACCGTTTTCGAGCCTTCCCATACCGTTTGTAAGCGTAACTCTAAGCGTTTAGCTGCCGTTTGTCAGCATTTTTATACCATTTTAAGCGTTTTCTACCGTCTATAAGCGTTTTTTCAAGTTTTTTTCAACCATTTATAAGCGGTTTTTTACCGTCTATAAATGTTTTCTTATTATTTATACTTGGCGTTTCTTTTGTTTATAAGCGTTTTTTGCGTTTTTCTACCGTTTTAAAACGTGTTTTTTTATTTTTCCTACTGTTCATAGTAGCGTTCTTCTACCGTTTATAAACGTTTTTCACCGTTTGTAAGCGTTTTTTTTTATCAAGCGTTTTCACTTTTTACCGTAAAAAAACAGGCTGTTTTTTAAGTTATTTCTACCTCTTCTAGACGTTTTTCTATCGTTTAGTAAGCGTTTTCCTACTGTATATGAGTTTTTTTCCAAACGTTTATAAAGCGTTTTTCCTGTTGTAAACGTTTGAAGGCGTTTTTTTACCCGGCTGCTTTCGTCGCGCCCGACCCCATTCACGTTTACACCGAAATCCATCAATGCTCCAAGGAACTGCCGGGAATAAAAAGTAGCTGTATTGGCCGGCTAAACAGCAAAAATGACTACTTGAATCTACTGTAATATGCACTGCTGTAACAAAACGGAACGAATCAACGAGTACAGTAAGATTCAATGTCAGTATTTTGAAGTAGTATTGATATTTATTGTTTTCACATTTGTACAGATGATTTTATGATCCGCTTGGTTTTCGTAGCTGTCTCAGTGTATAGCCAAACGTTCTAGAGAGTATTTTATCAAAGAACTAATAAAAATATCGGAATAATTTCATTAAGATACATACAAAATAACTCGGTCTAAATTGCTACTTGATAAATGTTATTCTCTGACTACGTTACATCACTGTTAAAAGTATCATAATAGCGTGAGTTGTTTTTCGTAATCTTGCAGCTGGCGTAGAAATCCTTCATTTGGTTTCACACAAGGTCTGGCCTGTCGAAGAACTTCCATGGCCTCCGCTAATGACAATCTGTTTGAGGACATCAGGTAGCCAAGAACAACTGCTGCAGAACGAGATACACCGGCATTGCTATAAAAAGATGAGTCAGGAATCTCATATAAATACGTGCACATAATCATAGCCTACAGTCTAGAATATACAGTGTTCTGTAGACAGACTTATTTGTATTTCAATGTTGAAGTGTCTAAGGTTTCCATGCCATCAATTGCTAAGAATTGTATTTTCTATTAAACAGAAGTCACATTTTCGAAATATTAAGTTTAAAGCCTTTCAACTCAATATCAGTAATGCTTTGAGTCGGCTCTCGATCGCCTTGTTAGAGCCATTGAGCTGTAACAATGAGTCTGTCATTGACGATACTAACCTCATATGATCGAAGGACACCTTTGAACGCCTTATCAAGTTTTATTATTTTACCAGGTTTCATTAATTGCTGATATTTAGTATCAATCGCCTCATTTTGTAAATCAAGTTTTTTGCTTCTTTGAGATTATCTTCCGCATACTCCTGTACCATTTGTTTAACGCTCTTACGAATGCGTGGTCGCCTCAATTTCTGATACTTTTTATCGATCTTCTGAGTTTCCTCAGCCTCTTTTTGGAGCTCTTGAATTATCTTTTCATGTTGTTCTATTTGTTGAGCAATCTTATTTTTCCGCTGAGCTTTCTTCATAAGCTTGCATAAAGGGGACGACATCAACACCAAGTTTTTCTGGCTTGATTTTTTTTACCTGAATTTAAAATTTTGATTGAGTTCATAATTTGGTCATCATTGAGACCAAAGTCGTTTCTCATCTATTCTACAAATTTTTCTTGACTCATAGTATCTGTACTATATTGCGGTTATCATTATCGACTTTACTATCATGATCATCTCTCGTCATAATTATATATAGCGATTTATTTTTATGTAATTTCATAACCGCGAAAATGCCACGTGCTGGAAACCATCGTGACCATAAAATGTCTCATGACATGAAATCGTGAAATTGTTAAGAACCCATTTATCGCACTACCCACTCGCAAGCCAATCCGAGAATGCCCGCAGTAAATGGTTCCTGCTTTTGGTCGGAAAACTGTAATTCTTCTGTTTTCGAAGAGGCTACACAGGTCGCAGCTCAGTGCCTTGTGGGAATCAACATATGTACGAGTGTTCTGGGCTCACTAGGAAACTTGTTGGTTTGCATAGCAGTGTTTTCAACGAAAGGCATGACCTCAAGCTTCCATTACTTCATTTTAAGTCTGGCTGCTGCGGATCTTGTCATTGCTGTTGTGGCTCAGCCACTTTTGATCGCCTTAATTTCTGCTCACATGGATTGCCAATGTCTCCCGGAAGCGCATTTGGCCTTTCGAGCAGTTAGTAACTTTGCTTGTGCTGTCTCGTTTCTGACATTGGTGTTGATTGCGCTGGATCGGTGTTTGATCGTTTGTCCGCGTTTCGATTACAAGAATACAATGACAGCAAGAAAGAAAATCGTTCTGGCCGTTGTCTGGGTGTTAGCCTGTGCCTATTCTGCCATAAGGTTAACCATCGACGACAAAAAGATAACATCATATGTTACCGCCGCTGCGTTTGGGTTGTGCTGCGTTGTAGTGATCGCGTGTTATGCTATTGTTTGTTATCGAATCTGCGAACGGCGCAAACGACCATCTGCAACGCGTGCACAGAACAAGACGGCAGAAGTACAGCTACTCACGACTAAAAATATCGCTAAGGAGAGACGTTTTGCTTGCACTATCGTCATGTTACTACTTGTTTTTACGGTTGGATGGAGTTATCTCTTTTATCTACGATTAAAGGATCCGGAAAAGAACCACGGAATCAGGTATAATGTGGCTCGTACTGTGGCGTTTTCCACGTCTGCCATCAACCCCGCTCTTTACTGCTTCAATAATAAAGAATATCGACGTGCATTCAAGAGGATTTTATCAAGTTTCCTTTGCGGATGGCGCCGCGAGGAGTATGAAAGAATCATGTGATCAGCGCCGGAGGGAAGCTACTAGTACTGGAGTATATGAAATGCCATTCCTGAAGTGGAAGTGAAAGTGAAACTGTGTATGGAATGCAGAAAGACAATTTTGTCACAATGAGCTTGCGTGACGTTAAACAGTGTGGACACTATTTTTATATCAAGAGTAGTTTTAAGCCGTAGACCCTCGATC
>JAHPZR010023914.1:0-11987 GCA_019787425.1 Platygyra sinensis
CGAAAAGAGAAATGTTTCACGCAAAGTTTTTTTTTTGCCAAATTTATTGAAATTCTAACGACTGGATTGTTAGAAATCGGCACTTTTCTGCAAAAGCAATCGGTCTCAATTTTTCAAGCAATGCATGCGTTGGATTTAACTGGGTTGTTCCGGTAACAAACAAAAGCTGAAAATTGCTGGGTTCTTTGCATCGTTACCTTTTCCAACATATCTTTGTAATAAAAGACTGAAGCCATCAATATACTGCGTTCAATTATAGAGAAAAATATTCAGTTGCAGTCAAACTTGCCGACGCACGTCGAAAAGCTAGAACTTTCTTGAAAACGTAAATACATGCATCGTAATCCCGTGCATTTTAATTGAAAACTTTAATAAAACAGACTAAACCTTCAATTTCAGGTCTTCTGTGTTTGTAAACCGGATATGGTTGAACGTTTGACAGATCATTACGAAAAGTTAATTTTATGCGCAATAGGAAGCCAACAAAATAAGCCAGCCGGACTATGTCGCGCCATATGCTTTAACATGAAATTTTTGCAGTTGTGTTCTAAAATGTCCGCCAACACTACCGATGAGCATAGACACACATTGTATGTGTTTTGTACACGTTTTGGAAACCTGCCTCCATCTTTTAGACCTTTAGCATTCTTTCTCGGAACTGCTACCGTGAGGAGCTTGGCACTGGTAAGTGTGGACAAATGGTACAGAAATTTCCGGGAATTCCGGGAAAAGCGAGAAATAGGAAATACCACGGAAGGTATTACCTTTTTTCCAAAAACAAATCCACAGGGATGAACCGTTCTATTTGAATTCTTCCCGGAATTACCGAAAATTCCATTCAAATGGTAAGCGCTCTTAATAACTGATGGAAATCTTGGGAACGTTTCCGTGGGTGTTTTGATTTCGCGTATCGCGTATCCATGCAAATGGTTGTAATTCAACTTTTAGCCGTTTTAAAGCGATTTTTCATCAACTGGTTAACGCTTTAACCTATCCGTTTAGAGATTTTGCTCAATCATTAAACGTTTTAAACTATCCGTTTACAGATTTTGCTCAGCCGTTAAACGTTTCAAGCTATCCGTTTACAGATTTTGCTCAGCCATTTAACGTTTCAAGCTATCCGTTTACAGATTTTGCTCAGCCGTTTAACGTTTCAAGCTATCCGTTTAAAGATTTTGCTCAACCGTTTAACGTTGTCGGCTTTCCGTTTAAAATTTTATTTGACCGTTTAATGTTTGGCTCTATTTGTTTTTGGATTTTGCCAGAGCGTTTAACGCTTTTCACTTTCCGTTTAAACGGAAATAGAAACCGTTTAAACGCCAGTGCTAACCGTTTACTTTCCGTTTATAAACCGTTTATATTTACCCGTTGAACGGAAAATCGTTAGTGTCCGGTTTTGCTTTCCAGGTCACATTTGTTTCTGATGATTAAAAACGTTTTTTTATGATTCTGGCCATCGTTTAAATAAAGAGTTATCTCTGGATATTATTTTAATGTTTGCCGCAAAACCGTGCTAAACCGAAGAAAATCGACGGTATCAGTCTGTAAACCGTCCCAATTTATTTGTTAATAGATGGAAATCGCAAAACATTCTCTTGTACCAAAGAAAACAATTGCACAGCAATAAAAAATATGCAATTAGCAAATCTCTGTAGTCTTTGCCTGACAAAGCTAATAGCTTTAAATTAACACCAACAAAGACATGAAGCTGAATGGCACGGTGATGTAGCGCCAAGTTCGCGAGGGTAATATGTTGAGAGGACCCTCAGTTCAAGACCGCAGTTTGGTCTGCTAATTTTTTTCTTTTTTTTCCTCCATTAATCCTGGTCGGTTAACTTGTTTAGATTTGTTGCATTGGTCCTTTGGCCTATCACATAATAAAATATGAGTTGCTAATTTTCAGGGAATTTTTGTTGTTCTTTTTCTTTATAAACACAGGGTAATTAATGATGCAGCTGAAATACAGTGTTTAATCAGTGTTCTTATGAAGTTCTGCTGAATTAACGGATACACATAGTGTATTTACATGGAATAAGTAACACTGAGTTCCATAGTAATATTTTGCGAAAAGAAGTTGTCGACCTCAAGAAGATGTATGTATTGGTTATTGTGATTTTCCGAGAGCTGAGAACAATAGAATATTTATCTGACTTCGTTAAAGACATAAATTCTTTTACCAATAACTGCTCATGAACACACATTTATACATATTTAATTTGGCATCAATACAGTTCATGACCTACAGTTAAAACATCCCGTACTATGAATTCATCATCATCAATCACGCACGTGAGGGTTCACTTGTTATTCAGTTGGATTTTTTCCGCAGTTCTTGAACGTGCGACGGCAGCTATTTTCTTCTGGATAACGATCTATATAGTATACATAACCTCTGGTAACGCCAGTGTGGACCTCGGACAATCTTGGACAGAATAAAATGAGAAATAAAACCACCCCTCCCCCCGAATCAATGATGAACTCGCGGTCTAACCAAAACGCGCCATTTTTTCCATCATTGAAATGGGGGGAGGGGTGGTCTTAATTTCTCATTTATTTTGTCCAAGATTGTAGCCTGTGTATATATTAGTAGAACCAAGAAGAGCAGTCTGCTTGAGATGAATTAAAGGTGTCCCCATGCTTAAGTTGAAAAAAGGGGTTGCAAAAAGATGCACAAAAAGTTTGGACACTGGGACTTTTCTCCAAAAAAATTTCTCTCCCCTTTCTTCACAAAATGCTAATTGCAAAGCTTTTCCAAACTTTTTGTGGCTGATTTAGAGTGAGTCTTTCCTTCCTTTCTTTTGTTTGACTTCTCAAACAATTCAGTGTAATTGCCTCACATTGTTGTAAATGCATGCACTGCTTATTAACTCTAACATTTCTGAAGGCCCTGTATATGCATCTTTTAATTTGGGGCACTGCTTAAATGTGACCTTGCTAGATCTAGAAGCTGTGATAGTCTCACTGCTTACAAGTTGTAATAATCAAACACCATCAAATATTCAAAGAAGACAAATGAGATTTTAAAAAAATGTAAACTACTGTTTATTAAATTTTATTATTTCTTTGAGTATTGAAAGCCTCTTAAACCTAAAAAAAGACGACAGAATTAAGATAACAGTATCTGTTATCAATAAACATGGCAATTTAAACAAATCATGTATTGATCACAACATTATTTCATTTGAACTAGTCCTTAAATTTAACAGAGACTGTGAAGGTGTTTTCCTTTACACCTCATTTTTTAAGGGAATGATTTTGCTGTGAGTTAATAAAGAAATCAATGAATTGTTCAAATATAAACATTACCCTGGAAATATTATAACTATCTAAAGGGTAAGCATGGTGGTAGGGAGAGGGAAGGGTCAGCTATCATGGAATAACAGACTCTTCTTCTAAACAAGACTACTACGAAATATTGTGTGAAAACGAAGAAAGACTCGAAGTACCCGCTATAAATTTTGTGTAAATTTCCAGTCGTTTTCTGTAAGAAACCATTTCTCATGACGGCAATTTTCAATACATGGTTGCCATTTTTACTAGCTTGTTGCCACTCATGAAACTTGCGCGACACAACACTAACTTATTGTAGTTTCGAGGAAAATTAGTCTCGATATCGAAAAAATTTGGCAAGCTATTGAAAAAAGCACATAACATATACTTACATTCGATGGCAATCAAAATGGCGGCAGCTTTTTCGAAGGCCCTTCCAAAACGATAAAGATTTTATCGATTCGCTCTTCCAAAAGTTCCCAACTCTCGCTCAAGGAACGTTCGATAATGAGGCTTCGAAATTCTCGGATATTGAACGATGGAACCTAGAATCGAGCTTGTTTGAGAGCCCATGTTTTCTTGCATTTAATTTTTTGCGAATTTCGGGCGGAACAGTAGAATCGTGACGTCATCGCTACTTCCAAAACTGGCATTCTCCCAGACTGATATACCACAGTACATTTGCTTTTACGAGTTTGGTGACTCCAAAAGAGCCGTTTTTGTTCATATTAACCGGTTTAATGTTTCCTTTCTTTAAGCAGCTGAATGTCACTTGGCAGGGAATCTCTTTCCACCAGAAAGTTGTTTACATTGCCGCCGATGGCCGCTCACTTTGACAGAAATCAATCCCTCAACGGGTGAGCGAAAATTCGCGTGGTAAACTGTATCATTCCCAGTACTCCCTACTTCTGATCAATTGCCTGGTTACTAAGCCATGAACAAACAAACCAAAAATGAAGCGTTCATGTTGTTGTAAGTAAATTCTATTGAGAAACGGTCCACATAATGAAAAATACTGGATTAAAAAAAAAACAGAGAAAGATCAAATTTATGTCTAAGTCGGATTTTCATACCATTACAGAGCTAAAATTATAGGTAAGAGTTTTAGTACTCTCTGTTTAAATGCTAGTTAGTTAATGCAGGGGTTGGCCAGTTCAATTAGAAACTTTCAGAGGAAACAATGAATGTACATAACTGACATCTTTCTTATGACTCCACTTTTGATTTATTTTAATTTCTTTCAAATTTTTTTTTTCCAAAATTTGAGTTCCCAAACTTGGGGTGCGGCTTATGGGCCGGTGTTTACGGTACGCAGCTTCACAAGGCAAGCTTCAAGTTGTGATGAGTGATGCGAAAATGGCAATGGAAGATGTCAAGCTAGCATGGAACGAGCGGAAGAGCGCAGTGACTCACGTGAAGTGGGACAAGCTTGAGACGTCTAACGAGTCAATTATCAGGGAAGAAGTTGTGATCAAAAGTCTGAAGGAAGGATCACAATATAAATTCCTAGGAGTACTGGAGAATGTGAATCATGAAGAAAACCTGGTTCTTCAGAATGCAGGGGATTTAAGGTCTTTTAACGATGTACATATATACACAGTTAAGTATTAGTTTTAATTTTAAATAGTTGATTATATTTTGTTATTCATTATGTACATATTTTATTCTTAGGTTTGGTATTTACGCACGACCCCACAAGCTGCACAGCTTTTTAACTTATCATGCTTAAATAAAGGTTGTCTGTCTGTCTGTCTGTCTGTCTGTCTGTAGTCGGTGCCATAAAGTTAACGAATTGATTAAAGACAAAGATCAAGCTCAGGAAGTGTGTGCGGCTCTGCAGATACTCAAAACGAAAAAATGGCTTTAATGTTTTTGTCTCCATGCATGTCGTGTCACAACTTTTCAAGACACTGTTTTCCAACTATGATACGTAGCGACTGTGACCTTGTAAAAGCATTGGTTGATTTCATTTCTGCTTGCTATGTTTTTCATGTAAAATACTCCCAGTGTATCTCAGGCGTTTTTCACTTTTTGCAAGAAATTGCATTGCTACAGTGACAGTGAATACAAAGGAACCAAGTTTGCTACCTTTATGGCACAGTTTAAAAAGGGAAGCTTTAAGTAAATTACTATACAGTAAGTTCAACTTACAGTCAAACCAAGTGAAGCATGCCCCTCAAGATTGTGTCGATAAGATTATTTGAAACTTTAACCCGATAGTCCTTTCAAGAATGCAATAATGAATTGATTATTCGAGTATTGAACTCGCTCGTTCGATCCAAGAATACGCCTAACTTGTTCCATTTTCGAAAAATCAATGCACTATTGCATTATAGAAAATACTAGTAGGTTTGAAACCTACTAGTCACAACAGTGAATTGATTTTTCGAAAACCTAACCCGTTAGCCGTAGTCTTGGACCAAGCGAGCGAGTTCAATATTTGAATAATCAATTCATCATTGCATTCTTGAAACAACTGGCGGGTTCAAGTTTCAAATGATCAGTTCATTAATGCAATCTTGAGGGGTACGCTTCACTTGGTTTGACTGTGGAGGAAATATATTTCCACAAAGCATAAATGATTTTTTGTGTCTCGCTATGCAAGTTTAATGTTTGACTAGTAGGGGTTAGTTTACATATGGGACTCTTCCGAGTATTTAATCAATGTAGGCCAGATTTTAGACCTCTTTTTCACCAGCTTCAGTAGGAAAACGTTTTTTGTCTTTGGACGTACAGTGTTACCCAAGATCCTAACCAACATCCAGGAAGAAGACGAGAAGCAGAGTAAAGTTAAGTATGGTTTGGTGATATTTTACTGCAAGCTAGCAGTTTTCAAAGTTCTCATTTCATTTATCACTGCCCAGGATCAATGATGGCTGCCTCAGGTAAACCATGAGCTCTTGTGTTTGGGCATTCATTTGTGCAACGTTTTGGCGAATTTATAGACAATAGCCAGCTAAGTGATCTGATCAGGATTTGCAACTTTTTCATGTGTGTGAGGTCGAGATTTTTGGTACAGATTCATTTCAACTTGGACACCTTTAGAGGCACCGCCTCCAATGTTGTAGTAATAGAGATGGGATCCAATGATGCTTTTGAGAAGGATAGTGATGTAGAAACAATTGCATCGTCGCTAGTAGCATTAACAGAATTATTGATCAGCGAATGCAAGCTGCAATTTATCCTGGCATACCAGATTCTCATGAGAAAACATCCACCCTTTGAGTACAATGACCGTGTTTGACAGATTACTATGTTAGTGAGCAAAGCGTTACTCCATATTAAACGAGGCAAGTTTTGAGTGTTTGCTCTGCAATAATTATTAATTGAAATGCTAATAGGGGGTATGTGGAGTAAAGTCACCCTTGGAGTTTGCACTGCCATAATTGTCATTGTTTAATTGTTATGCTACTATGGTGCATGTGGATTAACATCACCCTGGACTGTTTGCCCTACAATACTTTATTGTTTTCTGTTATGGGTGCTAGTGGATTAAAGTCGCCCTTGTGTTGAGGTCCATCAGAAGCCTGGCTGGTCAGCAGGAGTCATGGCAGAATTGCAGCAAGAACATTGCTCATGGCCATTCATGACCAGGTTCTGATGTTATATTATCTGGTATGCCTGTTACTGCTGCACTTCATATTAGTGTGTAAAATGGGGTTGACAGGCCTACACGACTCCTACGGTTCGTGGCATTTGTACATTTGCCGTTTTCTTTTAGGTCTCTCAACCTTTTTGTCGCTTCACTCTTGTTAAGAAGGGCAACAGTGTAAAATGGGGTTGGCAGGCCTGCACGACTCCCTCGCGCGTGTTATAGCCTTTTCATAGTTTAGCTCTCACGACTATATCTTTGAGCGAACGCCCTCTTTTGTATGAAATAAGGGGCGGATCTCTGTAGATTTCGCTCAGTAATGGTTGTTGTTCTATTAAATGCCATTTTTCCATGAGAATTTGTTAAGGTTTGGCACTGATTGTTGATATGTTGTGACAAAAGGCAAGATTCTTTTGTTTTCATTTAGTTTCGGTTGGAGGGCTTATTCCCTTTCTTCAAATTTCACTTCTAAGAGAGTCGTTTGAATTAGTTTCTCCAGATAACCTCTCTCAAGAAGGTGTGACTTGAAGACTTTGATTTCTCTTCAGTGGGTTGAACAGGCCAACAGACACCATCCAACAATAAAATTCACGGCTGAAGTATCTGAAACAGAAACTACATTCCTGGATACAACAATTTTTAAAGGCGAAAGATTCCTAAAAGACTCAGTTCTTGATGTGCGTACGCACTCAAGCCTACTGAAGCATTTCAATACACACATTTCACTTCATCCCACCCTCCGAGAGTGAAAAAAGGTTTCATCAAAGGAGAGGCTCTAAGACTTCTCAGAACAAACTCTTCTAAGAAAATATTTGAAGAGAAAATCAGAGTCTTCAAGTCACACCTTCTTGAGAGAGGTTATCCGGAGAAACTAATTCAAACGACTCTCTTAGAAGTGAAATTTGAAGAAAGGGAATTAGCCCTCCAACCAAAACTAAATGAAAACAAAAGAATCTTGCCTTTTGTCACAACATATCAACAATCAGTGCCAAACCTTAAACAAATTCTCATGGAAAAATGGCATTTAATAGAACAACAACCATCACTGAGCGAAATCTACAGAGATCCGCCCCTTATTTCATACAAAAGAGGGCGTTCGCTCAAAGATATACTCGTGAGAGCCAAACTATGAAAAGGCTATAACACGCGCGAGGGTGTCGTGCAGGCCTGCCAACCCATTTTACACTGTTGCCCTTCTTAACAAGAGTGAAGTGACAAAAGGTTGAGAGGACCGAAAAGAAAACGGCAAATGTACAAATGCCATGACCGTAGGAGTCGTGTAGGCCTGTCAACCCCATTTTACACACTAATATGAGTGCAGCAGTAACAGGCATACCACGATAATATAACATCAGAACCTGGTCATGAATGGCCAAGAGCAATGTTCTTGCTGCAATTCTGCCATGACTCCTGCTGACCAGCAGGCTTCTGATGGACCTAACACAAGGGCGACTTTAATCCACTAGCACCCATAACAGAAAACAAATAAAGTATTGTAGGGCAAACAGTCCAGGGTGATGTTAATCCACATGCACCATAGTAGCGTAACAATTAAACAATAACAATTATGGCAGTGCAAACTCCAAGGGTGACTTTACTCCACATACCCCCTATTAGCATTTCAATTAATAATTATTGCAGAGGCAAACACTCAAAACTTGCCTCGTTAATATGGAGTAAACGCTTTGCTCACTAACATAGTAATCTGTCAAACACGGTCATTGTACTCAAAGGGTGGATGTTTTCTCATGAGAATCTGGTATGCCAGGATTAAATTGCAGCTTGCATTCGCTCTGATCAATAATCTGTTTAATGCTACTAGCGACGATGCAATTGTTCTACATCATATCCTTCTCAAAAGCATCGTTGGATCCCATCTCTATTACTACAACATTGGAGGCGGTGCCTCTAAAGGTGTCCAAGTTGAAATGAATCTGTACCAAAAATCTCGACCTCACACACATGAAAAAGTTGCAAATCCTGATCAGATCACTTAGCTGGCTATTGTCTATAAATTCTCCAAAACGTTGCACAAATGAATGCCAAAACACAAGAGCTCATGGTTTACCTGAGGCAGCCATCATTGTCCTGGGCAAGTGATAAATGAAAATTAGAACTTTGAAACTGCTAGCTTGCAGTAAATATCACCAAACCATAACTTACTCTGTTCTCTTCTTCTTCCTGGATGTTGGTTAGGATCTTGGGTAACACTGTACATCCAAAGACAGCAAAAAACGTTTTTCCTACTGAAGCTGGTGAAAAGAGGTCTAAACATTGGCCTACATTGATTAAATACTCAGAAGAGTTCCCATATGTAAACATAACCCTACTAGTCAAACATTAAACTCACATAGCGAGACACAAAAATTCATTTATGCTTTGTGGAAATTATTCCTCCACAGTCAAACCAAGTGAAGCGTACCCCTCAAGATTGCATTAATGAACTGATCATTTGAAACTTGAACCCACCAGTGTTTCAAGAATGCAATGATGAATTGATTATTCAAATTATGAACTTGCTCGCTTGGTCCAAGACTACGGCTAACGGGTTAGGTTTTCGAAAAATCAATTCACTGTTGCGACTAGTAGGTTTCAAACCTACTAGTATTTTCTATAATGCAATAGTGCATTGATTTTTCGAAAAGGAACACGTTAGGTGTATTCTTGGATCGAACGAGCGAGTTCAATACTCGAATAATCAATTAATTATTGCATTCTTGAAAGGACTATCGGGTTAAAGTTTCAAATAATCTTATCGACACAATCTTGAGGGCATGCTTCACTTGGTTTGACTGTAAGTTGAACTTATTGTATAGTAATTTACTTAAAGCTTCCCTTTTTAAACTGTGCCATAAAGGTAGAAACTTGGTTCCTTGTATTCACTGTCAATGTAGCAATGCAATTTCTTGCAAAAAGTGAAAAACGCCTGAGATACACTGGGAGATTTTACATGAAAAACATAGCAAGCAAAATGAAATCAACCAATGCTTTACAAGGTCAAAGTCGCTATGTACCAAGTTGGAAAAAACAGTGTCTTTGAAAAGTTGTGACACGACTGCATGGAGACAAAACATTTAAAGCCATTTTTCGTTTTGAGTATACTGCAGAGCGCGCACCACACTTCCTGAGCTTGATCTTGTCTTTATCAATTCGTTAACTTTATGGCACCGACTATGCCAGCTACCAAGAGTTTATTGTCAAGCTGGCCACAAGCACAGAAGCCAAGTATTGTGGTATGCCTTAATATAGTCACTCATGAAAGATTTCTGTTTTTACATTGCAACATTGTTTGGATACTAGAGGAAAAGACCCGCAGTACATCAGCTGTTCTCTATTACTTATGAGCAATACCACAGGAATTTTACTTGTACTTATACTCTTAATTAATTTTAAATTTAAATTTCTAAGTTTTAATGTATTGAGCTGAAAAACCCACTTGGGGAGCTTCAATAAAGTTTGTATGTATATAATTCTTCATCGTAGTCATCAGTGACTATTACTGTTATGAGTTGAACATCGTACACTGTTGTACTGTGAGTAGCATTGATACAAACCAACTTTTGGGCATACTTCACTAACAACTCTTCCGAAACTTATTTGGAAAAGAAAGTCGTTTTTCGCAATCCCATCGTCAGTGAGTCTTGTCCTTGATGCTTAAAGCACAGCACTGTTTTTTCCATTTCTTCCACCCAGTATAATACGCTTCTGGCATCGTCACTGTCTTTTTCATAGATCATGAGTTGACAAATTATGTACATTCATTGTTTCCTCTGAAAGTTTCTAATTGAATGGGCCAACCCCTGCATTAACTAACTAGCATTTAAACAGAGAGTACTAAAACTCTTACCTATAATTTTAGCTCTGTAATGGTATGAAAATCCGACTTAGACATAAATTTGATCTTTCTCTGTTTTTTTTTTTAATCCATTATTTTTTCATTATGGTGACCGTTTCTCCAATAGAATTTACTTACAACAACATGAACGCTTCAGTTTTGGTTTGTTTGTTCATGCTTAGTAACCAGGCAATTGATCAGAAGTAGGGAGTACTGGAACGATGCAGGTTACCACGCGAATTTCTCGCTCGCTCGTTGAGGGATTGATTTCTGTCAAAGTGAGCGGCCATCGGCGGCAATGTAAACAACTTTCTGGTGGAAAGAGATTCCCTGCTGAGTGACATTCCAGCTGCTTAAAGAAGGGCAACATTAAACCGGTTAATATGAACAAAAAACGGCTCTTTTGGAGCCACCAAACTTGTAAAAGCAAATGGTACTGTGGATATCAGTCTGGGAGAATGCCAGTTTTGGAAGTAGGCGATGACGTCACGATTCTACTGTTTCGCCGCGAAAATCGTAAAAAATTAAACGCAAGAAAACATGGGCTCTCAAACAAGCTCAATTCTAGGTTCCATCGTTCAATATCCGAGAATTTCGAAGCCTCATTATCGAACGTTCCTTGAGCGAGAGTTGGGAACTTTTCGAAGAGCGAATCGATAAAATCTTTATCGTTTTGGAAGGGCCTCGAAAAAGCCATCGAATGTAAGATATGTTGTTATGTGCTTTTTTCAATAGCTTGCCGAATTTTTTCGATATAGAGACTAATTTTCCTCGAAACTACAATAAGTTAGTGTTGTGTCGCCCAAGTTTCATGAGTGGCAACAAGCTAGTAAAAATGGCAACCATGTATTGAAAATTGCCATCATGAGAAATGGTTTCTTACAGAAAACGACTGGAAATTTACACAAAATCTATAGCGGGTACTTCAAGTCTTTCTCGGTTTTCACACGATATTTCGTAGTAGTCTTGTTTAGAAGGAGAGTCTGTTATTCCATGATAGCTGGACCTTCCCTCTCCTACCACCATGCTTACCCTTTAGATAGTTATAATATTTCCAGGGTAATGTTTATATTTGAACAATTCATTGATTTCTTTATTAACTCACAGCAAAATCATTCCTTAAAAAATGAGGTGTAAAGGAAAACACTTTCACAGTCTCTGTTAAATTTAGGGACTAGTTAAATGAAATAAATGTTGTGATCAATACATGATTTGTTTTAAATTGCCATGTTTACTGTTATCTTAATTCTGTCGTCTTTGTTTTAGGTTTAAGAGGCTTTCAATACTCAA
>JAHPZR010023915.1:0-10105 GCA_019787425.1 Platygyra sinensis
TTGGCTTCCACTTTTCATCGTGAATTTTTAATTTGTTATTTTTTAAGGCGATAGATCGCTCGATGGATTCGACATACTTTATCTTTAAAAAAACTTGAGGTAAAACAGGTAGAAAATTCTTAAGCCGGTTAGAGTAAATGACCCGTTTACCAATAATAATAATAACGTTTAGAAGGGCCCAATTGAGATTCTTTTGAGCTAGGCCAAAAATAATGTCGTAGTCACTTAAAAAATCAATATTTATGTTTATGGATTTTAGCCTGAGAACAACAGACTTCCAAAAGGTTATGCTGTGCTCGCAATAACAAAAAAGGTGCTCGAGAGATTCTTCTGACGTGTGACAAAATGTACAGAGGGGAGAGCTGACTATTTTCATTTTGTATAGAGATTTATTGGTATATAATATCCGATTGAGAATTTTGTATTGGAAAATTCTTGTATTGGTGTCGATTGTAACAACATGTGGAATTAGATAGATTGTTTCCCATTCTAAGCTATGATTGTGAAATAAAGTTGTATATTTATGTCGTGCGGAAGGGTAGACTTGGGTCATCTCTACCAGCTCCCAGTATAGTTTTTTCGAGTTGATTGAATCGAGCAAAACGCTTTTACCATTTAAAAAGAGGGTATGTTGCATTACAGGCGGGCCATGAAATACGATAAGAGTCTCATTCGAGCTGATTAGGCTTTTCCACGGAGAGGGAAGAGAGTCAAAAATACCCTGAAGTCAGAAAAAAATCTACAAGCGTAAGTCCAGTAGCCGCAAAAGAGGGCCATGGTTTTAACTTGCTATTGTTGGTTAGAATGTCAGAAATGAAAACGATACCTTTTGAGAATAGTCTTCTATTAAAAACGGGTCTATCGTTAATGCGTATGAATTGGTTGTTCCACAAGATTTGTTTCAAGACTTCTTCACGAGACTCAGCTGGCTTAGCCGTTAATTTGGACCAGACATTGAGACATTCTCTGTAAAAGCTGGGAAGGTTATCTGATAGGTCGGAAGAATTGAAATTGCAATGTAAGAAAAAATTTTCCACCGTAGTCCTTAAGAAAGAAAGAAAGAAAGAAAGAAAGAAAGAAAGAAAGAAAGAAAGAAAGAAAGAAAGAAAGAAAGAAAGAAAGAAAATGTTTCCATGGGCTGTCGTAATCCTCGATGTATTTTTTAAGACAGATAATGCGTTGAGTATCAATAAGAGTTTTAATATGAGGCATTCTCAGACCACCATTCTTTTAATCGCTGATTAGTGCTAAGCGCTTAATTTTGTCACGTCCTTTCCAGATGAATCTGTAGATAATGGAGTTAAGCTCTTTCATAACTTTTTTTGTGGAGCACATTAGTGACGCACGAAACATGAATTTTGGTATTACAAAAGTCAAGTTCCGCCATTTCCATCCTGCCAGAGTTTCAGAAAGCGATCTCAGAGTTTCATCATAGTTGAGCTCTTGTTTTTTCTTCAAATCGTAAGTAAAATGAACGCCAAGAATTTTAATTGGTTTATTAACTTTGTCAATACCAACGAGAAGGGGTTGGTCTCTATTGTGGCAAGTTCCTAGCCATAGAGCTTCGGTTTTTTCCGCATTGAGCTTTAAGCCGGAACACATTCCAAATCTATTAAGAAACACGGAAAGATTTTCGAGGGAATTAACGTCGTGTAGAAACGTTGTCAGATCATCGGCAAAAGCTGCAAGCTTGATTTCTTTATCAACGACGATACCTTTTATATCCTCTTCGCTTCTGATTTTAACAAGCAACACCTCGAGAGCAATGATGAAGAGGTATGCCGACAAAGGATCGCCCTGCCTGACACCTCTTCGAACGTCAAAAAGCTGAGAAGAAAAACCGTTGTTTAAAACACAACTCGATATATTAAAGTAGAGTACCGAAACCCAACGAATAAATGATTCACCGAGGTTAAAAGATCGCAAGGCTCTAAATAAGAAAGACCAGCTTAGCGAGTCATAAGCTTTCTCGAAATCAAAGGCAACCATTAGACCAGGTAGCTGTTGAATTTTAGTGTACTCCATGATATCGTCAATGATGCGGATAGCATCGAAGATCGTTCTGCCTTTAATATATGCATACTGGTCAGCTTGTATGATCTCTGGTAAAATTTTCTCTAAGCGTAAAGCGAGAGCTTTTGAGGCGATTTTCATATCTACATTCAGAAGAAATTGGCCTCCAATTTTTGATGTACCTTCTATCCCTGTCCTTTTTGTCAATTAATTTAAAAGTGGCTTGCTTTTGTGAAGAGGATAGCTCGCCGTGCTCAAAAGAATAGTTCAGGGAGTCTGTGAGTTGCTGACCTAATAAATTCCAGAAAGTTTTATAGAATTCAGCCTTGAGTCCGTCGTTACCGGGAGTCTTGCCATTAGAAAACTTTTTCAGCGCTTCGAAGCATTCAGCACACGTAAGCAATCCTTCACAAGTCATTTTCGAATTGTCACTCAAAGATGGTATGCTAGGATTTTCCAAAAAGTCCGGAGCAAAATCTTTACCTTCTTCGGAATCGTGGTTGCTATATAACGTTTCCTAAATATGCATACATTTAAGAAATAGAAAACGTTTTTCGAGTTTAGGAAAACGAAAAAGTCTGTGACACACAAGCCGCTGGGCAGTGTTTTCGCAGTTTTTTTTTTGTCCATTTCTTCCACAGGTGGCCCATAGTGCTCAGGTTACGCAACAGTCGAAATGTAAGGATTTGTATGGGAAAAACGTGACGAGAAACAAGAAAATACACATCTAAAGGGGGGTAGGTTTATTTTATTCCTACTTCTTCGTATTTTTTAGGCATACAACCATTTTTCCCATGCAATCCTTTCTTTTCGACTGTTTCGAATTCTAAGTACTACTGTATGCACTGGGCCGCTCATTTGCGATCGAGCTAGGCCACCTATGGTTTTCCCAAACTTTCAGACCATGTGGCAGCTCTCGTAAGGGCTCACATGAATGGCTTGCTACAATAGCAAAAAAACAGAAACAATGCCCCTAGCCCTAAAACAATAACAACCTACGACAGCTGCTACGCTTCTGAAACTTTCGTTTGTGCTTCTATTTATTAATCAGCCCTAGATGTTTGTCGCCTAACAGAAATCGACAGCACCCAATCTACAGGTGTTTGAAAGCTATAGTGAGAAGAAAGGCCAATAAAAAAGCAGAATTCGTTTTGTCGCTTTATTCTTAAGCTCATGGAGACAACAAAATTATATCTCTTTTAGAAAACAATACGAGGAAAATAAAAGAAAAATCACACGTTTTTATGACTATCGAAACGTAAATTCTTTTTGCTCAATTTAAACCAATAAGAATCGGAGAAAATTTAGTGGTTAACTACAATTAAACAATAGAATGTTTCTGTGGAGGAAATATTCAAACAATAGTGTGTTTCTGAGGAGGAACTATCGGCTGATAGTTGCCCCTTGAAAATTTTATGTCCTTAAGACGCGCTTCGAGGGCAATTATGCTAGTTTTAAGAAAATCAAAATTCCAAGGGGCAACTATCAGACCGATAGTTCCAAGACAAATATTAGGGGACGAGTACCCCAAATGACCATCATTCTTTGGCGCCGCTTTACGGTCGCAAACCCTACTAAAGTGTATATTTTCTGAAAGCTTAATAATTGCAAATTACGACGGTTTATTCACAAACGTAAAAAAAATTAAGGTTTCTCGAATATAGCGCGTTATTTCTCGAAGTATAGAGGTTCACTAATCAAGTTCGTTTCCGGTCGGATTTGAGCGGGAGAAAGCGATTAATATCGCTATGTCTTCTTGACACCTTTCTCTAAAAAACGGTGTCGGGAAATTTTGATTACTTGTCTGGTTTGTTTCTGACATGCAGTTAAACTTTGAAAGGTTAAAAAAGATGCATTCTCTTCACTAAAATAGCCATAACTTTTGAGAGAAGCAAAAAATAAAAATTCCCCGACACCGTTTTTTTGTCCGATTATCGTACAACGTTCTCTCCAAATTTCAGCGAAAAACGTTCAAAATTGGCCGGAAACGAACTCAAAATGTGCGCTTCATTCGCTGAAATTTTCGTTTCGAGATATGAAGGAAAATATACTTTAGGGCGTTCTTCCGGTGTAATGAGATAATTACATAACATGTCGGAAAATTAATGACCTGTTGATGGATCAAGTGAAGGATTATTTTACTTTAACAATAGAGCTCATATCAATTACCACGCGGGAAATATCCTTTTGCAAGATCTGATTTCCGCTGCTTGCGCAACAAGGTTAGTAAGGACTGAATAATTTTCGGTCAAATTTTGGTTTTCTGCTTTTTAAAAGCCTTAGCTAATGTGGATTCAAATTCCTTCTAACGAAACAGCTTGAGAGATGCCGAAGACAAGGAAAAAACGTTTGCATAAACAAGGGAAAGGAAACCTTCGGGGATTTAACGCGTGCAGATATCGATCAAGAAGTTACAACTTCGAACGGCGAAAGCGCTTGGGTATGGATCGCACTTGGGAAAAGTTTTTATCTTTGCCGGCCAAAAAACGGCAAAAATTTGAAACCGCAACCGGAAAGGAAAACTTTCAGAAAGAAACGGAGGGTCGCACTTGTGGGAGAAAATTGTCAGTAACCAGATATTAAATACCGCGTTGTTTTACCCATGTGTTTTCGAAAGACATGATATCGATCACGATCTAAACCGAAACAAGTATGCGTCCCATTGAAGGAGTGTTCATAGTTACGGTGATTCTTCTTCTGTTCGTTCCGCTTAACCTACAGCAGTTCGTTGTCTTTCCTTGTTGAACGAACGATGGGAGACAAATGTTTGACGGTTTGAACAGCAGCCATGATCAGAGAAAGAAATCGACGTTGCCGAAGAATTCTTGATTTAGGCCTTTATCGCTTAGGTCATGGGAATTCATGTGTGAGCATTGGGCCAAAAGAAAATTAAGCCAACTCCGTTCATGATTAAAGACCGCGAACTAGAATTGAACTTCCGCGCGCTTCGTTTTTTTATGTAACGCTGATAAGCGTTGACAGTTACCTCTGTGATTCCCATTCTTTGGCTCGACCTTTTCGAAAATCTGCCTGCCCCAACCAAGAGGGGGGGGGGGGGGCGGCGCACTTGGACGAATTCTGTTTGTTTTACCAAAAAAATTGGGTCAAAATTGGAGCTTTCCTATTGCGACTCTACGAGCAAAATTTAACAAAAAATTGTCAGTGGGCCAAAAAGATCAAAGACGCCGGAGTGTATGGGTGGGGCAGGCAGATTTTTCCAAAAATCCCCAAAGAAAAAACAAAAATTCATTAGACATATCAACTGCGTGTTTAATTGATGCACAACAGAAGCGCACGAACATTTCATCATTGTTTACAAAAGCGTTTTATCAGTGTTTACTCAAGAATTTAGCCTTGTTGTGTGGCTTCATGTGCGACCGGAAAATGAGCCCCCCAAAAATTGGTCAGTGCCGATATTTTTGTGCCTTTCGGACCGACCAAAAAAAAAAAAAAATCCGCTCTAGTGCGACCCCCCCCCCCCCCCCCCCCCTCCCCCAAACCAGGCACTACGGCGTCTTTGATGTTTTGCCGTTTCGCAAAGTTTTTACCAAAAGGAAAAACCTGGGGTCGCGCTAGGCAAAGGCCCGCGATGACAGATTTCCACCGCAAAGTAAACAAATTCTGGCAAAGATTTTCCAAGTGCGACCTATGCCTTAGGGAATTATAATCAGAGAAATACACAGTCCTTGACAGGCAATCCTCGTTTTGACAGGACACGATCCAACATGAACCAAGCCCGGATCTTACAGAAACATTCTCCAACAAAGTCACATCTGCGTGACAAAACCGACAAGAAACTGATTTTAAGAGATTTTCTTGCAGGCGATCGTCGGCAACAGTTGTTCGACCAACTTTTGCCATGACTCTTGTGAGTCCGGTTCTGCGTAACTTGCGATCAGGCGTCCTTTTTCTTCGCGGCGTGAAGGAACGCCTGATACAATTACTTGACTATTCGTCTGCCGCCCCCTAATTAAAATATCTGTCAGCGAGAATGTCGGCGATGCCATCAGATAATGAATCAATCGGAATTACCGGAAGTCGCTTCGTGGGCGGGAATTACACAAGGCACGAACAGCGTGATTTTACATACAGTACTTACAGTACGGCCGAGTAAAATATGGTTAATTTTGTAAAACGCATCCTCCTGTTTCGTTCGTAAATGAGTAAGTTTCAGAGGCAGAACAAGAAATGCTATCCTTGTGCGTCTAGCGTGTCAATTGGTTAAAGGTACCGTTCCTCTTTGTAAGCCAACAAAAAGCAACGGTGGTTTTTGAATTTTGATGCTGGCGTTGGCTGTACTGCCCATATGAAACAGCACTTTTGGAATTAACTGATATATAGCGCTCTTGCTGAATTCCGTCGTAGCACGGCCAAAACAACAAAACTCTCAAGAGAAGCATTTAAAGCTGACAAAAACTTGCTCTCTTCGCTCGCCTCATCAGTCGCCATCAGCTCGCGGCATTTCTTTGACCGGAAATCACACTGCCACACAAGTAACCAATCATGGCTTAGTTCTATAATTACCTTTTGTTTCTTGACCAATCAGAGAAAAGTCCAGATTCTGGACTAGCAACAGACAAATAGTCAAGTAATTGTATCAGGCGTACCTTCCCGCCGCGAAAAAGAAAGAACGCCTGATCGCAGGTTAGGTTCTGAGGGTTCGTCTTGCCTTTGCCTTCAGTTTTCGCCCGGCTAGCACTAACGGTATCGTTCTCCCATCGATTTTGTTCCTGATCACTAGCCGCAAACACATCAGCTCGATCCTTCACGAATGAAATTGAACCCTTTTTTCCTCTTTGAAGGTTTCTTGAGAACTTTGCACTAGCAAAAGGACAAGAACTTTTGCGTTTTTTTCTTCGATAATATGGGATAGATAAAGGCTATTAAATTTATAGTCTACAAATACTCGAAGTAGCACATCGACAAATCAAACAACATCGCGTCTGTCACGCGAGCTTTTAATGCACATTTACTCTCGTGACAAAGTGTCAACAGGGTGTTGACAACTAGGGATAATTAATGGAAAGAAACGTTTTTCGTCAATAACTTTGCTTAGAATCAATCTTTTTTCATATAATTTTCTTTGAATGAAAGATTGCAATAATATCTATCTGAAAAAGCGAAAAACAATTTTTTTTGAAAAATGATCAAATTTGGGGTACACTGATACCTTCAGAACTTAGTGGTTTTCAGTTTGAAAACTGTTAAACGAGGCTCGAATTCAGGCTATAACATTTATATGCTTACTTGATCATGCATATAGGAGCATCATTAACAAATATCATATGGAATGTCAAAGGTAGCCAGAACCATCCAAAACTCCTTTTAAGGGGCCTAGTCAGCCAGATGTCTGGAAATCACATCCGTGTCCAGTAGTGTCGATGATCTGTGTTATTCAGCTTTGAAGATCTCTCTCTTAATTGTGACATCATCTTTGCGTTTTTTTTATTATGTAAGATACACCATATCGTAAATACTTTTGTTCTTAGGCCATCGTAATTTGATCAAAAATAAGACACAAACAGCAGTGATAAACATATTGAACTTGTTCATTTTGACTTGACGTTTCGTATGTACTCTACATACATTTTCAAAAGTAACCGTTGAAATTTAAAACAGCTATTTATATATAACAAAGCGAGTGAGGGGACTGGAACCTAGATTAAGCAAATACTTAACAGTAAAATATAAAATATATATAAAAAATAACAGATTAATAAAGCATCAGCCTTTCACTTCCGACGTTGACGTTGAAAGCTGGTTGAAGTTCTTGAATAAATAACGTCTCTTTTATTTTACAATGATAGTCTGTTTTGCCCTTCACTAAAACATCAAAATGATCCCACTTGATGTTATGTCCAGTGGCCTTGACGTGGTCAGCAATGGCTGAAGCATTGTCATTTTTAGCGAGGGCCTTAAAATGTTCGGTTTTTCTATCGTGAAGCCGTCGTTTACATCGGTAAAACTAAACGACGGCTTCACGATAGAAAAACCGAACATTTTAAGGCCCTCGCTAAAAATGACAATGCTTCAGCCATTGCTTACCACGTCAAGGCCACTGGACATAACATCAAGTGGGATCATTTTGATATTTTAGCGAAGGGCAAAACAGACTATCGTTGTAAAATAAAAGAGACGTTATTTATTCAAGAACTTCAACCAGCTTTCAACGTCAACGTCGGAAGTGAAAGGCTGATGCTTTATTAATCAGTTATTTTTTTTATATATATTTTATATTTTACTGTTAAGTATTTGCTTAATCTAGGTTCCAGTCCCCTCACTCGCTTTGTTATATATAAATAGCTGTTTTAAATTTAGAATAAATGCTATACCGAGTAATTGCATTGTGACTAAACTTGATAGACAACAAATGCAAGGAAACGGTGTTCTGTGCTTGTTATATTTCGATATAAATCTATATCATCTTCGGACTAAGGCGGGATACAGGTAGCAGAATTTTAAATACTGCGAGATTGTACAACAGTATAATCACGTGAAAATGAAAAACAAAGAAACGAAACTGTCAAGAGAATAGGCGGAGTTCCCTACTGGCTTTTAAGCCATTGTTCAGAAATGGTGTTAAACGCTTGATATGGTAAGCTTCTTTATAAAGTAATAGATTCCAGTTATCATCGCGATCTATTATGTTTGTGTTATCACGCACGGTTTGGGCGAAAAATTCTTTGTTGATTACAGTAGTAGATGAAATGTTCTCATTAGTAAAAATATCCGGTAAGTTGTATAAATCTTGTATGTGTTTAATATTATCACAATCACGAAGATGTTTATATATAGCGCTTTCTTTGTCCGTGAGTGCATGTTCTTGTGTTCGGACAAACAGAGTTGTGTTCGTTTTGCCGATGTACGAAGAATTACAACCAGGGCAGATGAATTCATAAACAACATTTGATTGGCTTAATTGTGGCGTTTTGTCCTTAGTGCTTGTGAAGAAACACAATTTTGTTGTCTTCTCTTTTATTCGGATGTCAACATTCGGATCGACGAGACATCTCCGAAGCTTACGTTTAAGCTTCTTAACAAGTTGTGTTGTTAGGTCACCGACGAATGGGACGGTAAGCCAAATAGTGGGATACTGGTTGTTGTGGGAGGTATCGTTGGCACGATGATCTGAAGCCCTTTTCTGTGCATTTGTTGTAAAGCGATCAATTAATAGGTTGGCAACACGTTTAGGAAAACCATTCCACGATAAAAACTTCCTTATCAACTTAAGCTCGGTTTTAATTTTGTTAGGAGTGCAGATTCGATGTATGCGGTCAATCAGTGCTCTGACCCAAGAGATTTTGTGTCGCCAAGGTACAAAGCTGTCAAAGTTAGTGTACTGTCCAGTAAAAGTATCTTTTCTGTAGATGCCAAGGCCGTCACTAGCGATGTTGATGTCCAGAAAGTGCGGAGTGCTGTTTTCAAATAAGTCGAAAGTAAAGCGGATATTTCTATCAAACTTGTGAAAGTGTTCCAAAATACCAAAATACCATGGATGAAGAGAATGATCATCAAATACGCTATCCGGAATTACATCAAACGAGAAGAAAGTAAACTCCGTGCTCGTCTCGAGAATAAGTTCCAAAACCTACTCGCGGAAAAGCACAAGAAGAATGGAATACAGCCGAACCCGAACAAGCTCATCATCAATTTAACCGGAGTCGAACTCACCAACGAACAATACTCCGCCCTTCAGTTTGGATTAAAACATGGAATAGCTACCCGCCCACGCGAGTCAGATCTGATTGCGTCTGCGGAATCTGTATGGGAACAACTTACACGTAACAACTTACTTAAGAATAATTTCCTTTCCATCGAACGAGCCAGAAACGCCCTACGTGCTTTCACATTCAACATCCTAGACTTCGATGACAAACGTGTAGCTCTAGATACAAAGCAAATTAAGATCATTAAAGACCTGCAATCGACCGCTGTAATATTAAAACCGGACAAAGGAGAAGGAGTAGTTTTGATCTCCAAACAAGATTATACACATGCCATGGACAGTCTGTTTTCCGATCGTACGAAATTTAAGCCCATTAAGACAGATCCTACTCATCGACGACTTATTTCCATCCAGAATTACCTTCGC
>JAHPZR010023917.1:0-22818 GCA_019787425.1 Platygyra sinensis
TGCCGTTTTTGAAATAAAAGTGCTTAAAGCTGAAATTAAGGGTGTTTTTAGCAGGTCATAGTGTTGCTATGGTAACCTATTGTGTCACGAAAATAATACCAACGTGTTCACCAGTGATTGGGCAGTTTTTTGATACCATGATTATAGCATCAATTGATAAAGAGTGGTTATAGTGACACGTCAAAATCTAAGTCTTGGAATGTGCTTGAAACTGTTTTGAGCCACCTTAAAGCGTTTTTCTACCGTTTGTAAGCGTTGTTCTTCCGTTTACAATCGTTTTTCCAAGCGTTTTAAAGCTTTTTCTACTGTTTATATGGGAATTTCGCTAGACTACCGTTTTCGAGCCTTCCCATACCGTTTGTAAGCGTAACTCTAAGCGTTTAGCTGCCGTTTGTCAGCATTTTTATACCATTTTAAGCGTTTTCTACCGTCTATAAGCGTTTTTTCAAGTTTTTTTCAACCATTTATAAGCGGTTTTTTACCGTCTATAAATGTTTTCTTATTATTTATACTTGGCGTTTCTTTTGTTTATAAGCGTTTTTTTGCGTTTTCTACCGTTTAAAAGCGTGTTTTTTTATTTTCCTACTGTTCATAGTAGCGTTCTTCTACCGTTTATAAACGTTTTTCACCGTTGTAAGCGTTTTTTTATTGTTAAGCGTTTTCACTTTTTACCGTAAAAAAACAGGCTGTTTTAAGTTATTCTACCTCTTCTAGACGTTTTTCTATCGTTTAGTAAGCGTTTTCCTACTGTATATGAGATTTTCCAAACGTTTATAAGCGTTTTTCCTGTTGTAAACGTTTGAAGGCGTTTTTTACCCGGCTGCTTTCGTCGCGCCCGACCCCATTCACGTTTACACGAAAATCCATCAATGCTCCAAGGAACTGCCGGGAATAAAAAGTAGCTGTATTGGCCGGCTAAACAGCAAAAATGACTACTTGAATCTACTGTAATATTGCACTGCTGTAACAAAACGGAACGAATCAACGAGTACAGTAATATTGAATGTCAGTATTTTGAAGTAGTATTGATATTTATTGTTTTCACATTTGTACAGATGATTTTATGATCCGCTTGGTTTTCGTAGCTGTCTCAGTGTATAGCCAAACGTTCTAGAGAGTATTTTATCAAAGAACTAATAAAAATATCGAATAATTTCAATTAAGATACATACAAAATAGGTAGGTAGTAGGTAAAGTCTGCATACGAGCCAAGTGGCCCATCAGGCCGGAGCTTATCCCGGTTTCCTTAGCATGAAGCGACTGAGAGTACTTCTACTCCCCCTGGATGGGATGCTAGTCCATCGCAGGGTTACCCCCCAGCATTAAATTCGCCGGTACCCATTTATACACCTGGGTGGAGAGGGGCATTGTGAAAGTAAAGTGTCTTGCCAAGAACACAACACAATGTCTCCGGCCAGGGCTCGAACCCGGACCGCTCGATCCGGAGACGAGGCGCACTAACCATGAGGCCACCGCGCCTCCCAACATACATACAAAATAACTCGGTCTTAAATTGCTATTTGATAAAATGTTATTCTCTGACTACGTTCATCACTGTTAAAAGTATCATAATAGCGTGAGTTGTTTTTCGTAATCTTGCAGCTGGCGTAGAAATCCTTCATTTGGTTTCACACAAGGTCTGGCCTGTCGAAGAACTTCCATGGCCTCCGCTAATGACAATCTGTTTGAGGACATCAGGTAGCCAAGAACAACTGCTGCAGAACGAGATACACCGGCATTGCTATAAAAAGATGAGTCAGGAATCTCATATAAATACGTGCACATAATCATGCCTACAGTCTAGAATATACAGTGTTCTGTAGACAGACTTATTTGTATTTCAATGTTGAAGTGTCTAAGGTTTCCATGCCATCAATTGCTAAGAATTGTATTTCTATTAAACAGAAGTCCATTTTCGAAATATTAAAATTCTATCTAAATTCTCTTCACAGACACTTTGAAAACGCTAAGAAGGGTCTGTAATTTTATTAACAAGGCGGTACACTGCTACGCTACTCACTATCTATCACAGAATAGCTAGTGAGTAGGGTAGACAATCGAAGAATGGCATTCGTGATAGAACGCGAGTAGATTTATACTAAAACTCGATAGAACCAAGGAAAATGTTCTCAGTTTCTAAATAAGATACTGTTGCAGTTGTGTAACTGAAGTAGTTGGTCGAGTCTCGGAAGAGTGCGGTAGAATAATGTAAAATTCAGAGGCCTGAGATGTTCGCAGTCATTTAAAGTTTAAGGAAAATATCACCGACAACGTGACTTGAAATCAACGTTCTTCAACTATTTTGAGCAGTCATTGGAACATGCTTCAGAAATGTTTGTTTGAGTGCTTCCTTACCAGTGAACAAGAACAGCACCATTTTTAAAACCATCTGTAATAAAATCAAACATCTCCTCAAAGTAATGGCAAATTTGCATTTCTGGCAAATCCAAAATATCAACAGTCTTGTAGTCAAACTCCTGCAAAGTAAAGAACATGCAGAAAATTACACTGTTTCATATTATCCAGTTGTACAACTCAATGATTAAAACTGTGATTTACTTACACTACTGTAACACACCAGGCATTTAAATATGAATCAAATGTGACATTAAAATCTACCTTCTGAAGCCTTATACTGGGGCAAATAACGGTTTTTTCGAGATACAGACCGCTGAAGGTGGTCTCCTGTGTAGGGGAATCAGGGGCATCCTCCTCTAAAAGAAGGGGGTTCGGGTTTGAGATACAGACCGCTGAAGAGGGTCCCCTGTGGGGGGAATCAGGGGCATCCTCCCCTTAAAGAAGGGGGGATTGGGATTTTAGAGAAATGGCTTTGGGTCAGCAGAGAAGCCAGCTGAGATCATAAGGTTAGAGATGGCAATTTTCACTGGAAGCCCCTTTTGACAGCCTTTGACATAATCTTCTCCCCACACTGGGGAACATATCCCTACTTGATTAAAAGTTGTCTTGCCAACTGCTAACGAACTGCTAAAGAACATGCCCTGGAAAACTGATTAGTTGTGATAGAGCAAATAGCCGTTGGTTTTTCTTTTTTAGTTTGCAAAAGGTCAAAAGGTTTACAGGTTATTCAGAGAGCAGTATAAATTTATTACTGAGAACAAGCTAACTTTATTTCTTTGCTGAAGATTGCTTTTAAGAAAGTTTGGGTTGAGGTTGTTTTATTGATATGCACAAAAACAGGCATGCTTGTGGGAGTGGACAGGGAGCAGGAACCTGGGAGAGTAGTGGATGGGAGGCAACAGTGGGCAAGAAGCAGGAGCTTCTGACCCCCCTGTCCCCCTCCACACATGCACACACACTCCTGTAAATTATCAGAAATTCCAGAATCAACCCGAAATGAAAACCATTGACAACATATTTTCAAAACTACCTCAGGAAATGCATTCTTAATTCCAGTTCCAACATTCAGTATATGAGTTATGTTGTTTCTTCTAAGTTCTTCCATATTTTGCGCTCCATCTTGTGAGCTGATAAATAAGTTCTCCTGCACTTTATAAACCTTGTCATCGGGATCAAGATCCTCACAGAACCCCAGACATCTCTCTCCAGTATCTACAGTGAGAAGACTTCCATCCTCATTCTTGTGTTCTATAAACTTAAAGCAACTGTCACATGAATCAAAACCTTTCATTGTTATATTTATTTCTGCAATCACCACAAAGAAACAAAGAACTTCTCCACCATACAAAATTCCAAATAAAATGCCATCAGACATTCATGCCATAAAATTGAATGATTTGTGATGTTTGGCAGGGAATTTCTGTGTTCCTCTCCCATGGATGATCCTTTGGCTTGAACTCTCAACTTCCCAGAAATCAATCTCAGTATTTTTAACCACTCCCCTCCTCCACTCCCTCCAAATTTCAAATAAGAGGGAATGTATAATTTCTAGAACTGCACACTGCTCATGTGTATGAGCACATGATTCCCTGGAGGCACATCTCATGGAGGGAATTGGCCATAAGGTGAACTGCAGACAGGAAGCTAGGCAGAGAAACAGACAGAAGGATGGACAAATTGATGAAGCCTGACAAACTGACAGGCAAGCAGGCAGCCAAACAGACAGACAGACAGATAGACAAACCACGCTATAGGACTGACAAAATACTTTGATTGCGGACATGTCACTCCCTTCCCCGTGGACTTGACCACTGATAGCAGTGACAGGCCACAAGAATATTGCTTCACACTCTTTCACCTGGCCTGGTTGGCCTGGGATCACACTTGACAATATGTGCATAACTGCAATGCAATTTCACTTTTACCTTTCTCCCTTCGAATGTAGTAATTCTAGTTCGAACAGATTTGAGCCTGTCCACCGAGAAACCTTCCACATCACGATGAAAACTCATAGCTATCAATTGGCGTGGAAGAGATCTGGGAGCGAGGCATGAATAAATTAGCCTCTCTTTCATGCTAGTAGTGCGCCTGATAGAAATTGAATGAGGATTGCAATTTTTTCAGGTGGACTAAAACCCTGTTAAAAACAACACAATTTAGGCCTATCTTTCACTTCGCAATGATGTCAGGATCCTCGGTACGTTTTGCTATGACTAGCATTTGTTGTATTGCTAAACAGACAAGGGTCTTTGCTACACCAGTGCTACGTAATGGTTCACCCGCTGACTTCCAAACTCCTGCAAACAAGGGATTTCTCTTACGTAATGCAAGACTACTGCATACCTCATTCATAAGAAAATCAGAAAATCCTAGCCAAGATACCGCAAAGAATGACGAGGGAACTGTAAAGAAGCCGGCTCTAAGGGACAGATTGAAGTTTGTGGTTGCAGAGTATGGGACAACAGCAATAGTGTTCATGTTACCATTTCTCTCACTTCACTTGGGATATGTTACGCTGCCGTAAAAAGGTCAGTTGATGTACATTTTTCAATGTAAAGAATCATGTCCAAGTGTCGACTTAAGTCGGCAGGGAAAAATACTGGTCAACTCTTTCAGCTTGGATTGAGCTAAGGTCATCCCCTTAAAAAAGATTTTATTTTTCATTGCCCTACTGACCCAAACAAATCCAGATGCACTGTCTGACAAGAAAATTTTTACTTTTTAACTAAATTCACATTGTTTTGTTTGCTTGTTTGGTTTTCTTGATCTAGTGGAATTGATGTCCAAGCAGCTCTCCAGAAAATTGGTCTCAGCTCAAAAGTGACTGACTCTAGTGTAGCAACAGAAGCAAGTACATTTGTGGTGGCATATGCTTGCCACAAAGTATTTGCTCCATTGAGAATGTTAATGACCATCACCTGTACTCCACTGATCGTCAGTAAGCTGCGGAAAATTGGATTTCTGAAAGAACCACTAAAGCAGTAGACTCTGACTGGATAACTTTGTTTTACATTGTTGCAGTAGCATTACTGTAGGGCAGATTTAACTAAAGTTGATAACTAGCAAAAATCGATGTGAATGTTATTGTAATTGTATCCAGTTTAAAACCAGTTTAGTGGTTTACCATTCTTAATTTAATGTTCAAAGGCTATTTAAGTCTCTGGTTGAGATTAGATAAATGAAGTAATAAGTACAAGTTAAAAACCCAACTATAAAAGATGAATTTCTTGCTGCTATCAACTATGGCATGAACATTGAAAAAGAAATAAACAGAATGGATCAAAATCCACCAGTCACAACCTACACCTGCAACCTTTTTAGCCCGTTGAATTTAGCCGTGGGTCTGCTAAGAAAATAGCTAGCAATGAGGCATGTAACACAACACGAGTTTGTGTGTTATTGAAAGGAGGAAAGGTCTTTCATTTTTCAGCAACGAGTATTTCTACTCTCTTTGGATAAGTTTCTAGTTCATCCCAGGATAGGCCTTTTGCAACAAACGATCACATGGTACCAAATCCGCCATGCTAGAGGGCAAGCTCATTATTATTCCCACACTGGGATGTTAAAACAAAGAGACGTCAACCAGTCAAGCTTGTCTGCCCTTTGTTTTAATGTCCCAGTGCAGGAATAATAATGAGCTTGCCCTCCAGCATGGTGGATTTTATACCATGTGACCATTTGTTACAAAAGGCCTATTACCCTCCGGCATTTAATTTTTATACACCTGGGTGGAGAGGCGCTGTAAGAGTGTAGTGTCTTTCCTAGGGATGCAACACAATGTCCCCAGGGAGGGATCAAACCTGGACTGCTCGATCCAGAAGCAAGCACCATAACCATGAGGCAACTACACCTCTACAATCGATTACCGTATATATTCGATTAAGCACCTAGGGCGCTTATTTAATTTTTGGACTTTTAGGGTGGGCGCTTATTCGAGGCTGGACACTTACTAAATTTTCACTAGTTTCAGTAAGTAGTTTATTTTGTAACAAAACATATCAAAGCATATAAATTGTAACTGTTCATTGTTCGGATTAAGCCCAGGACTAACAACTCATTGTTCAGTCTTCGCAGAAGTCTCTTTAGCTATCATAATTCTCAATCAACCTCAATGTCATCGTCGCTCAATGGCCAAAGGTGACGACATCAGAAGTTGAAAAAAAGCTAACGGTTGGGCACAGGAGTCAATGGGTTAATATTGATGATGTATGTAGTGATTGAGATTCAGGCATTTTGAATGCTTGTAACGAGCAGTTGTTTTGAAGTGCAACTGTAATGTCTGTCAAGACGTCACTCAAAACAGACTGTTCTTTTAAGATACACCCCATAACTGGCCACCTGGTAAATACAGTCAAAATTTTTATGGCACACTGGTGACTGTAATAGCAGGCTCTCAACTGTATGTAAGAAATGACAGCAGTTTTGATCTGTACATTAGAACATTGTTTATTAATGAAACAAAATATTTATGGCAGTAATGGTTTTTAATAACAATTCAAATGTATTATTTAAAGTGAAAGGACACCAAAACATTGCTGTGCTGCTAATAAAAGTAAACTTTTCAGCTAGTTCTGTGCTGATCGTATAAAGCTCTTTTGACTAATGATAGCGGCGCAGCTGACAGACTGACAAATCATTGTAAGTAAACTTTTCTCAACTAAGAGATATCCCATTGAATGTTATTTTAGACTTAGTGGTTTCCCTTCATCCTTTCTATAAACTTACTATACCCCAAATACCAAAAAAATTAATATTTTAATTAATCGTGTGGTACAGTTAACTACAATAACTGCGGTTAAATTTGAAAAGAGGCACACAAATGTATTTACAATGTACAGTATCAAACAAATAAGCCCATAAGATGAAGGAAAATTTCTGATAAATCTTTTACTTTCTCTTAACATAAACTTACTTTTTAGTTTACCTTCCTTTGCGAAGACTAAACATACCTGTTATAGTGATCGTACTGGAATGCATGTATCACTGGTTTTAAACTTGTTTTAATAACGGCATGATTTTACCAGGCATGTTATCTTTCAACACAAAGAAAATCTAGCAATTTCTTTGCTATTTTTTCTTGATCAACTGCAGATCTTTGTTATCAAGCACATAGTACACTTTTTAAATTAATTTTGGTTCATTTGGCATAAGGTGCACCCTTATTCAGTAGTGGTGCCCGGGCTATCTACTGTAGCATTTCCAGCTTTTATTTACACATGAATTGAAGGCCTCTGAGCAAAAAGGGCATGTATCGGTTTTTGGCTGATTTCATTTTTTTAGCAGGATCTAGCTAATTTTTGGCAGATTGACTTGTTTTGAAATGAAAAGTTTTGGTCAATTTGCGCTTCGTTCTCTAGAACTAACGTAATACTATGCAAAAAACCTCATTTTTGCATGAAGCGGCATCTTTATGAGCAAATCTTTCGAAGGCGGATTTCCACACCACGCGAACTTAAACGATTACTTTTAGCAGCTTCAACAGCATGTTTATTTTTAAATAGATGTTTTGGTTTGTGAAATAAGTAGAGAAACAGACAAAAAAAACGGCCAACCTTGCATCGAACCAGTATCTCAAGAAAACAAATTCACGTCCGCTCCGTTCAACGCCTTAATTGCTTGTGCTAACAAAGCAAGCAGTAACTGATTAGCGTAATTCTACAAATAATAAAACTAAGCGAAACCAAAGGTTTCTTTTGTTTTTCGTTGAACAAAAGGTCTCCAGAGGAAAACTGAGTTTTTTTGTATACGTTATTTCTGCAGAACGAACCACAAATCGGCCAAAACAGTTCCAGAACGATGCTTTTCATGTCAGAACAAGTCACTCTGCCAAAAATTAACTCGATCCTGCAAAAAAATGAAAATCAGCCAAAAACCGATATATGCCTTTTTGCACAAAGGCCTTCAATTGTCATCTTGTAATTTGCAACAATTTTCAGTCTATTAACTATCTAATGCTTGGTCCCTGTACATGTGACCAATGCACTGTCTGTTGGCAGCTGCTGCAGTGTGTCCAGAGCGGGGGCATTATTCCTAATCCAAGGATGTGCCAGCACGCCACTGAGAGGAAGTCTCTTACTGGGATCATGCATAAGAAGCTGTGGAAAAAATCAAGTAGGCAAGGATTACAAGAAAAGCACTTTGCTCTTGGTTTTACCACACTCAATTAGAAACAGCTCTTTGAAAAAAAGTTTATGCCCTTCCCACAGGGCTGTCACAAGCTTTGTCACCTGTAGCCTTATTCTCCACTCTCATAACAAATTTGCTACTTTATGGGTGAATTCTATAGACAACAGGCAATTTCACCTTTAGCATCAAGAGAAAATCAATCATATGCTACAGGTTACAGACCTTAATGACAGCCCTGTTCCCTTCATGCTAGTAACTAAAGAAATACTATTTCCTTACTGCGCCTTTCAATAACATGCGGACTCTAAAATTTGAAGCTCAACCGACAAATGGGTTTTTCGCTGCCGTCAATCAAATGTTCGGCGGCTCCTAGCTTCTGACTACTGCGGAGCACTGTTTCGTTATCTGAACTGTGGTAAACGATTTGATTACGGCATGCTTGACAGTAGCCGGAAGCTGGGAGGAGTCGCCGAACATTTGATTGACGGCAGCGAAAAACGCATTTGTCGGTTGAGCTTTGAATGTTAGAGTCCACATGTTATTGAAAGGCGCAGTAATTCATCCTCATTCCTAACCTGCGATCAGGCGTCCTTTTTCTTCGCGGCGGGAAGGAACGCCTGATACAATTACTTGACTATTCGTCTGCCGCCCCCTAATTAAAATATCTGTCAGCGAGAATGTTGGCGATGCCATCAGATAATGAATCAATCGGAATTACCGGAAGTCGCTTCGTGGGCGGGAATTACACAAGGCACGAACAGCGTGATTTTACATACAGTACTTAAAGTACGGCTGAGTAAAATATCGTTAATTTGTAAAACGCATCCTCGTGTTTCGTTCGTGAATGAGTAAGTTTCAGAGGCAGAACAAGAAATGCTATCCTTGTGCATCTAGGGTGTCAATTGGTTAAGGTACCGTTCCTCTTTGTAAGCCAACAAAAAGCAACGGTGGTTTTTGAATTTTGATGTGGCGTTGGCTGTACTGCCCATATGTAACAGCACTTTTGGAATTAACTGGCAGATATAATTATAGCGCTCTTGCTGAATTCCGTCGGTAGCACGGCCAAAACAACAAGACTCTCAAGAGAAGCATTTAAAGCTGACACAAACTTGCTCTCTTCGCTCGCCTCATCAGTCGCCATCAGCTCGCGGCATTTCTTTGACCGGAAATCACTCTGCCACACAGGTAACCAATCATGGCTTAGTTCTATAATTACCTTTTGTTTCTTGACCAATCAGAGAAAAGTCCAGATTCTGGACTAGCAACAGACAAATAGTCATTCAAGTAATTGTATCAGGCGTACCTTCCCGCCGTGAAAAAGAAAGGAGCCGGGAAAGTTCACTGGTATTTCACAGCGTGTGTTAATACTTTTAATATAATCTCTCTAACTAGTATTTCTAACATGTAATTAGCAAATATTTTTTACAGAAGTGTGTAAAGTTTCAAATTTTGAAAAAAAAGGTTATTCACCATTGGGTTCCCATACAAACAGTGTTTCTGCAATGGCTTCGCCAACCATCAGGTCTTAGGGCTTCTGAAAACCCGTGATCGAGAGTCTAATTCAAAATTCAGGGCTCAAAACATGTTTGAATTCCAGCTAGTTGGAATTATTGCTTGCCGAGCGGCACTTTGATTCCCCAAGTGCCCAGTTTCTAACTCAGTAAATAATTCATAAACCAAAATGAAAAAGTTATTCACTAGCAGTTCAAATGTAATAAACTGAAGAGTCTGACTTGTTTGTAATTTATGTTCTGGATCAGTGTTCATTGCTGTTTCCTGAATTATGCGCTGGGTATCTTAAAAAAATCGCCGAATCAGTTGTTTTCAATCCATGCGAATCTGGATTGGTACAAAAACTCCTAAAAAGTTAACCGAACCTCAAAAAAGTCACTTTGACAGGGAAGTAAAAATTTAAAAAAGAGGTGAATAAAAAAACAAACCAATTGTGGGCCCTTTCCCACTCAGTTTGACACAGGCGAACGTGTTGATTCTTGCGCCAATGTCAACAAAGGCATATTTTTTCTTTTAGGTAGTTGAAAAAATAGTTCCAGTTGACGTGATGAAAATGTTGCATCTTTGATATGCAAAAACTAATTTTCACCAAAATTTTGGATGTCTTGCAGACTGCCCTAAGTAAGCTTATTTTCTATTAGAAAACTTGTATGTTTCGCAGAAGAAGACACGAAGAATGTTTAGTTTCCCCGGGTAAGGGAGGATTCGGTTTTTTTTTTTTTAGCTTAGAAATACACGGCCTTCTTTTCTTTTTGGATGTACAGCGTCTGTTAGCTGGCTAAGTGAGACAATTATGTCATCGACCTTTGTTTTTTTTTTTCACTTTGAGCCACAGTCATCTTGTCCAAAGAAAACAAAATTACAGTGTTCCTGGCCCAGACTCAAACAAAGATACTGCTTGATCATGGGTTTGCGTGAACCTCACTGTCAAACCACCCCCGCGAGGCGTGCCAAGCTCTCTACATACACTATTAGTAATTTGAGTACACTCAATACAAATTCTGTGTTCCAAAATGCTCTTTGCCATGTAGTGGCAAGAAAAATCATCGATGGAATGTCTCAAGAGCTCGGCTCACTGGCTCTTGATATAGATTTGGCAACAGCTGTAAAAAGGCCACATCTTCCTGCTAAATTTTTACCTTGAAGCTAAATTTGACGGTACACAAGCCAGCTTAAAACGACTGAAATGTGTCACTTCAAAATGTGTGCACCCATCATCAACAGAGCAGATTTGTCCCTGGTCACGGTTTACCTTTTGTCATCATGTGCCTTCCCTTCAACTCATCTCAGGGTGGGGATCGGTAGTCTAGTGGTTCCACAGAGGGTCGGTTCGTCTCAAATTCAAAATGATGTTTTTTTTTTATGTATCCGGAGGCCACTCGACTGCTGGTTTACACCTTGGTTCAATAATTTTCTGTGTACCGTTTGATCCACCAAGTTAAATCTAGTCACCTTTGAAGGAGGTGCACATGAAGCTGACCATTCCACAAATCTGCAATCTTTTAAAACATCCTGTCACATGACAAGAACCAAAAAGTGAAAATGTTATTCTGTGTGATCAAAAAAACATTAAATCTAGTAACTTACTGCCACAGTAATTAATAATGGAAACTAACGACTTGTATCAGGTTTTCTGTAGACATGGATACGTTCGATTAGTTCTCACTAATAGTTGAATTTTGCAATGATACATATTGAGAATTTTTTTTTTCATGTCCCTCCCTGAACAAAACAACCCTTTTCATAAAGTGGCAAAAGTAATCACAGACTATAACTGATTTATTTAAAGCACTGATCATCCAAATCAACTATGTTGTTCAGCTCTTTGAAAGTAAACAGTCAAAGTGATTGACTACCTCCAACAAATCTACCCCAGAGTCTCAAGTCAATTTTGAGATTTAACCAGCTACTGATTTCACAGGCATCGTACTCTAGGGTCAATGCATAACAATTAGTATCGGATACTGACCACTGGAAAATATTATTATTGACCACTCCGCCTTCATTTTGATCCACTAACCCCTTCATTTGACCACTCACCAATACAAATGTAATAATCTATAGTTATGTAAGTTCTATTTAGGCCTTAAAAAGGATTCAGATAATTCTCAAACCTTAAGCCAAGAAGCAAGTTTTCAGGTTTAATGTCTTTTCTGTGAAGCACTTTTTTGTTGCAATGGCAGAGTACGTCAAGGCTTGGCGCGCAGTTGACGGACTATACCTCGCTGGGGGGGGTGTACAACCAAACACTAAATTATCCCTCACAAATATCTAAATTAAAGTTAAATTAAACCAAAGCTTACTCGGTACTAATTTTTTTTCTTGTTAAATATTAATGTTTGTTATATATAGTACATGACTTACACAAGACACTCACAGTGAGACCACAATAAACCACATAACTAATAAAGAGAATTTGCATATGGGACCACTTGACAAAATAGTTTTGAAGATTGCAGCTTATGCAATCAGGTAATTTTGGAGAAAAAGAATACTTAACTTTGAATTTGCCGAGGTCTCTCTGTCAACATCTTCTCATTTTTGGTCAACTCTTTCTTTTACAGTCACCTTTGGAGCAATACTCCAATATAAGAATACTAGCTCTCTTGTGCTATCAGAAGAAATATCCAAAAAGTCGCCAGAATATTGGGATTTTTTTTTTGCCCTACATCAAAAAAAATAAAATTTTGAGTAGCAAGCAATTTACACAACTGAACAATCATGTATTACATATTGTGTGGAATACATAGAATTACTGGGTTGGCTTGCACGATCGTGGGTCAGCCTTTCTAAGTAGCTAGGTATTCAGCGGCAAGGAGTCTGATTGTGTTCACCAGTAATCAGTACTAGTTAAGGTGTTTGCACCTTTGGAGATCTTCCGAGTGGTAATTGGATTTCGTAGATTCAGTCAATGAATAATAGATCCACAGCAGGGAAATCGATTAGATGTACATGAATGTATAAGTTTGGCAGTGAGAAAAACTTAAGAGAGGCAAATTTTTAATGTCAGCGACTATGGTGGAAAGAGAGGAGTAAACGCCGTCATCCTGAGGATGGATAGCTACACACTGTATTATACACTCATGATGTTTACGAATACTGTTTAGACATTTACCTGAGATGCGACTGAATTTCTAATTGCTCTATTCTTAGCTGACTGTTTCCACATGATTTTTCTACTCCAATTGAGATTTGAACAAAACCTAAAAATCAAAGGATCTAAATTAAGAAAGACTGCCTTGTCAACTATGTGCATCCACTTACTTAAATTGTGGATTGGGACACAGGAATATCTTAAACTGAAAACCATTCCGTTCTTTCCTTCAAAATCTAGATGAGGTATGCAATGGCTGTTCACAAAGTAAGCAATTAGCCATGCCTGCTGCCTACCACAATCTAATGAGGCTTTAAAGTATCTTGGATGGCTACTCTCTCTGCTAAGCTCTTTGCTATGATTCTTCAACGACAAAACGTAAGTCGCAAAATAAATTTTGGCCACCTGTTGCAATCAAAATCTAGTGAGAACCCAAAACACTAATTGAAGTAAGTAAAGCAACATGGGGCTAGGTCTTTCTGTTTTCCCTCTTGGATGGAGATACTTTTCCATTACAGGTTACCAACCGGCCCACGTGATATTAGTCACTTAATGTCCGTTATTTACAATGTCAATTGGTTTAAGACACCAGACTACCCTGACTCACAGCTCTATACAACTTGGTCTAGTTCTAGATCCAATACAAGTCTTAACCACAAGGTAGAGATTAGTTCTAGTCCAAGAAGATTTGAACTTTCTCCCCAAAGAGAACCATAACCCATTACGTCTATGAATGGGTTGCACAGGAGAATCTGGGATTCTTGGTTTATACTAGTTTAAAAGGATCTGACTGCATGTTGCAGTAAGAGTAGTATATAAAACTTGACAGTTAAAAACCGGTTAGTGTGTTGTTTTGGTATACCTTGAGTGCCAGCAATGGTATTTGCTCTTCTTTCTCTCTTTGCAAGATAAACATTTCCAAATTTTGGTGGTTTTCTCTAATTTATCGTTTATTTTTACCGAGACTGTTAATTTTATTAAATCACAGTTTCAAATCTTGCACCAGCGCAGTATATTTCTGTTTACCCTCCTTAATTTATCATACGCAATTTCTAAGCTAGGGTATGTTCTGGGCCGGTGTTAGCTTGTTTTTAAGAAAAGGGTCTGCACTTCGTAAGAAGTCTTTAGTATGTTGACGTGAGTGAATCGTCTTGGACGATTTTTTTAAATGTGATGCAATAGTTTAGAAGTAATAAGAATAGTAATTTTGAAACTGTATCGCGTTTTAATAACTAACTTAGTCTTCTGTTGTTAAGAAAGTTTCTAAGCAAAAAATTTTCTTAAACGCACTCAATGCACCAAATTATACCTCAAGCAAACTTCTCAACAAGACCAAAAAGATTCCAAACTTGACTAACACCCCCGCCTCATCAATGGAACCATTACGGAAAAGAGTAATCTTAAACCGATCACGAGTGAACGTTAACGCACTTTCTCTGTCCCAACCTTCTTTGTAGCGGCGCAGGGAGTTGTCAGAAGAAGGTGCGAAATTCACTGTAATTTCCCGCCTCCTGGTCCTTGTTTCATTACCCACCTATCAGTCCTTTTTTTTCTAATTTTGCGAATTTTCCTCTCCCTCTTACCGTTCCCCTTCCGGAACTGCAGCTTTCCACTCCCCTTGAATGACCTTTTCCTCTCCTAAACTAGCACTCCAGACATTACGTGCGTACGCAGGGAATGGTACGGGAGGGCAAAACGCCCCTCCTCCCCGTCGTCCCTCCTCCATGTTCTCCGTATGGTGGCTCATTCAAATTATGAAAGAAACGCCTTGGGCAGAGAGATTGGAAATTTTTGGGTAACAGGGTGGGGAATAGGGAGGAGGACCGATTTATTGAAGTCCGGCTACTGACTATAAAATCCAATCAAGTGAAGAACTGTACTAAATACCGTACTCAATTCTTTGGAGACGGGTTTTACCGACTGCGAAATATCGCCCAATTAAGGCTGTGTTAGCCTGCGAAAACAGTCCGTGCCTTCTTCGCTCCGGCCCTGAGTTGGCGTTTCGCGTGAAGGACGGCGCCTGCGAAAAACAGCCGTCCTCCTTCGGACTCCCGGCCCGAGTGGCGTTTCGCGGTGAAGGAAACGTGGTGTTCACTAAAGCATAGCACAAGGGAAAACCGTGAGCCGCGACAATAAACATGAACATAAGCAGAACATAAGACTAAGATTGTTTCTCTTGATTGTTGACAGAAGGCTTTCTGTTGTTGATGAACAAGTTTATTTCAGTTTTTATTCATCCAAGCTACGTAGCTTCTCCCGAACTTTACCCTTTTTTGCCGTCCGGACAGCCTTTCAATTGCTTTTAATAAGTTCACTTGTAGCCTGCCAAGTGACTGCCCAACAGTAAAGAAGACTATTCTCCAAGGTTTATCTCTGTTTTTTTTCACAAACTTGAGATATTCGTCGGAAGTGTTTTTTATCACCTGTAAGTTTTGGACCTTGAACCGGCGACATGAGAGCCCACGACTGACGACGAACGACACACTATTGCAACGAATTAGCGAAAGCGACACGCATGTCAATCTCAGTATGCCGGCAAAGTAGAGGAGTGGTCCGAAGCCACCATGGCAGCCAGAAATTATCGAGAAATTATGCAAAACATCTGGACTTACTTTGGCTATCTATGCGACTAAGTATCCGAACTGAACCAATGAACATTTACTCAAGCACTTTTTCCTGACACTTGAACTCCTAAGAAGGCTAAAAATCGCCAGATAAGGGTATATTTTTCAACAAACGCGATGTCACGCACTCGCCTTCAAACTTCGCTAGTTTCCAAAAGCAAGCACGCTACTGGGCTGAACAGTTTGTAAACCAGATCTTTGCTTGCCTGATGAGGATAAAAACTTTCTTGGCTCTTTAATAGTTTTGAGTTTTTGGAATTTGATGATTCACGTCAAACAATTCACCGTTGTTTTTTTCACAGTATGCTGTAACAGAAGCTGCATACCAATAACCGGTTTACGCGGACACCCTGGGAACGAAAGCAAGTCCTAATATGGTAAACATGTTGGAATTTCTACCAATCAAATGCTCGCATGAAGCTAACGAACGAAATTCGAAGTTTGTTGTCTGGCGTGATTTAATTCGAAGCACGCCATGTTTTTGTAGAAGGCTGCATTCTCAGGGAAAAGACAATTGCAAGTGCATTCAGTTTTCAAAAGTAAAGAAGACCTTGGATTGCTCGTAAAGATGGTAAGTTTAATGAGATTTCCCACGATTTATAGGGTACGTGAGGAATATTGTATTTAATATTGTATTTAACCCAGGATATTCCTGAAGCAATCGAGGTAGTGCGATTTTGCCCAGATCTCGACTACCAGTTACCATCGAAGTGAGCCGGTTATTCGTAGACAAGTTCGTGAAAACCTTGTTCTCATTCACTTTAATTTTGAAGTTTCCGATGTGCTAAACAACCTATGTGAGAAAAGAAATTTATTAATTCTTTAAAATGCTGTTAGACTTACGGCCTAATTTGATTTTAAAATACGGTTAGGAAAAGTTGAATGTGGCCGCCATGTTGAATGATGAGATGTTCGAACACATTTTGTCTGATATGATCATCTTTAACGCAGATTTTAGATTTTATAGAAGCTAAAATTTATAAAGTTTTTTAATTTTGTATTTAACCCAGGATATTCCTAAAGCAATCGGATAGTCAACAATAATGCGAATCCACAAAGAGTTGCCCTTAAAGAAAGTCAAGCCTTGAAAGTAAGACTTCAAGAATGTATGCAGTTATCGTCGGGGACCAACAACTTCGCTAATCGTCAACATGCCCAAGGACACAATAATATGACCAATGGTCCACACAAATCATCTTCTGCTGCTCAATTATGTGCCAAGAAGGACTTGCAGGCTCACAAAGCAAATGGGAACAAGAACACAGTTGTTCCGCACAGAGACAAAATCTTATGTCCTTAGCTCAAGCTCAAAGAACAGATAACAATAATGCCAACTGCGGAACCACATGAAGAGAATAAAGAAAATCAAGAGAAAGGAAAATCAAAGAACTCGAAGAACGCAAGGTAATTAAGCCTGAGGTTTAGCCAGCTAGTTTTCCCTTGTCCAAGACATGTTCCTCTAGATCTTAGAATGCACAACGTTTAATTTATTTTTGTTCTTATTTTTAGGAACATGCCATTACCTCATATAATGAAGTTTATGTTTTTATTTTTTACAGGGCATGTTGGTCACTAGACGACTTCGAAATTGGCAAACCCCTTGGAAAAGGTTAGTTTCTTTGGCTGTATCTCAGCCAGAAAAGTTGTTGCCACATGGTAAACCTGCCACATAGGAGGTTATAGATGGGTGGCTGGTCACGAGCAAAATGTTACTTCGGGAAGGCTGTGTAATAAACAGAGGCTAAATTGTACAATGTAACTCCTGGTAATAAACCTGTTTCATAAGCACTCACTTGTCATGGTCCAACTCGCAAACAGTGCAAGTGGATACCTTTAGATGGACACTTTTTCTGACCTCAAGGGTGTTCATTTACAAGTGGGAGATTCAGCTGTACTTAGTTACTCTTTTTTTTACCCAGGAAAATTTGGAAATGTTTATCTTGCAAGAGAGAAGAAGAGCAAATACATTGTGGCACTCAAGGTATACCAAAACAACACACTACGGTTTTAACTGTCAAGTTATATACTACTCTCTGCAACATGCAGTCAGACCTTTTAACTAGTATAAACCAAGATTCCAGATTCTCTGTACACATTCATATATGTATAGGTTATGGTACTCTTTGGAGAATTTCAATCTTCTTTGACTGACTAATCTCTACCTGTGGTTAGACTGTATTGGATCTAGACTAGACCAAGTTGTATGAGTCTTGAGTCAGGGTAGTCTGGTGTCTTAACAATTGAAATTGTTTAAAGGCATTAAGTGACAAATCACTGGACGGTGGTAACCTGTAATGGAAAAGTATCTCCATCCAAGAGGGAAACAGAAAGACTACCCCTGTTGCTTTAATATTCATTAGAGGTTTTTGGGTTCTCACTAGATTTTGATTCAACAGGTGGCAAATTTATTTTGCTACCTTTTTTGTCTGAAGAATCAGACAAAGAGCTTAGCTGAGAGAGTAGCCATCCAAGATAATTAAAGCCTCATTAGATTGTGGTAGCAGCAGGCATGGCTAATTGCTTACTTTTTGACAGCCATGCACCTCATCTAGATTTTGAAGAAAGAACGGATGGTTTTCAGTTTAAGATATTCATGTGTCCAATCCACAATTTAAGTACTGGATGCATAGTGACAAGGCAGTCTTCTTAATTTAGATGCCTTTGATTTTTTAGGTTTTGTTCAAATCTCAATTGGAGAAAAATCATGTGGAACATCAGCTAAGAAGAGAAATTGAAATTCAGTCGCATCTCAGGTAAATGTCTAAAAAGTATTATAAACATCATGTGTGTATATATAGTGTAGCTATCCATCTTCAGGATGCGGCGTTACTCCTCTCTTTCCACATATTCTCTGACATTAAAATTTCATCTCTTAAGTTTTTCTCACTGCCAAACTTTACATTCATGTCATCTATCTATTTCCTGCTGTGGATCTATTATCTTACTGTATTGAAATCCATACACTCAGATCTCCAAAGGTCCAAAAACCTTAACTAGTAAGATTACTGGTGAACACAATCAGACTCATTGGCCTGAATACTGCTACTTAGAAGGCTGAACCACATTGTGCAAAGCCAACCAGTATTCTATGTATTCCACACAATATGTATTCATGTTGTTCAATTGTTTAATTGCTTGCTCTCAAATTTTTATTTTTTTTATTAGGCATCCCAATATTCCTGGCGACTTTTTGGATATTTCTATGATAGCACAAGAGTATATCTTATATTGGAGTATGCTCCAAAAGGTGAACTGGTATAAAGAGTTGACCAAAAATGAGAGATTTGACGAGAAGACCTCGGCAAATGTAAAGTTTCTTTTCCAAATTACTGATTGCATAAGCTGCAATCTTAAAACTATTTTGTCAAGTGGTCCCAATTGCAAATTCTCTTTTATTATTTATTTGGTTTAATTGGTGGTTCACTGTCAGTGTCTTGTGTATGTATGTACTATATATACAAACATATATAACAAGAAAAAAATTAGTACCAGTAAGCTTGGTTTAATTTTAAATTTAATTTAGATATTTTGAGGGATAATTTAGTGTTGTTGTTTTATTTGTAGTATATCCGTCAACTGGCCCAAGCCTTGAAGTAACTGCCATTCAAAAAAGTGATTCACAGAGACATTAAACCTGAAAACTTGCTTCTTGGCTTAAGGTTTGAGAATTATCTGAATCCTTTTTAATCCTAAATAGAACTTACATAACTATAATATTACATTGTATTGGTGAGTAGTCAAGTATGAGAGGGGTGAGTGGTCAAAATAATTATTTTCCAGTGTAGTATCCATACTAATTGTTTGCATGACACTGAAGTACGTGCTTGTGAAATCATTAGCTGGTTAAATCTCAAAATTGCCTTGAGCTGGGGTAGATTTGTTGAGAGTCAATCATTTGACTGTTTACTTTCAAAGAGCTTAACAATTATTATTTGATGATCAGTGCTTTAATAAATCATGTTATAGTCTGTGATTACTTTGCACTTATGAAATGTTTTTGTTCAGGAGGACATGAATTCTCAATGTATCATTGCAAAATTAATATTTAGTGAATAAATTATAACTTACATGTCTACAGAATAACAATGTTAGTTCATTATAATACTGTCAGTAGTTACTAGATTTAATGTTTTTTGATCACCTGAATAACATTTCACTTTTTTGGTTCTTTTCATGTACAGGATGTTTTAAAAGATTGCAGATTTTGGATGGTCAGTTCATGCACCTTCTTCAAGGTGAAATATATTTAAATTGTTGATAAAACAGGTACAAGAAAATTATTGAACCAAGGTGTAACTCAGCAGTGAGGGCCTAGGTACATAAAAAAAAAACTCATTTTGAATTTCAGACGAACGACACTCTGTGGAACACTAGACTACCTCCCACCCGAGATGATTGAAGGGAAGGCACATGATGAAAAGGTAACCTTACCAGGGACAAATCTTGCTCTGTTGATGATGGTGCAACATTTTGAAGTGACATTTCAGCTTTAGCTGGCTTGTGTACCGTCAAATTTACTTCAAGGTAAAATTTAGCTGGAAAATGTGGCCTTTTTCAGCTGTTGCAATCATATCAGGCAGTGAGCCAGCTCTTAGCCATCGATGATTTTTTGCACTCATGTCAAAGAGCATTTTGGAAACAAATTTGTATTTAGTGTCTCAAATACTAAATATTGTATGTAGAAGCTTGGCTGCCTCGTGGTTTGACAGTGGCACTCAACCCATGATCAAGCAGATCTTGGTTTGAGTCTGGGCCAAGGAACACTGTAATTTTTGTTTTCTTGGACAAGACACTTGGCTCAAAGTGAAAAAAAAAACAAAGTCGAGTGACATAATTGTCTCACTGACAGCTACAGAAGCTGTACATGAAAAGAAGACCGTGTATTTCTACTAAAAAAAACCGAATCCCTCACCAGGAACTAAACATCCTTCGTGTCTCTCTTCTGCGAAAAATACAAGTTTTCTAATAGAAATATAAGCTTACTTAGGGCAGTCTGCAAGACATCCAAAAATTTGGTCGAAAAATAGTTTTTCATTCAAATGAAGACATTTTCACTCAACTGGAACTATTTTTCAACTACCTAAAAGAAAAAATATGCCTTTATTGACATTGCAGAATCAACACAGTGCCTGTGTCAAAACTGAAGAGGAAAGGCCAAATTGTTTTTTATTCAACTCTTTTTTAAATTTTTACTTCCCTTCAAAGTGACTTTTTTGAGTTCGGTGAACTTTTAAGGAGTTGCACAAAATCCAGTTCCACGGATTGAAAACACTGATTCAGCGATTTTTGAAGATACCCAGCGCATAATTCAGGAAACAGCAAAATCACTGATCAAAACTAAGATTACAAGCAAGTCAGACTCCTCAGGTTATTACATTTGAACATGCTAGTGAATAACTTTCATTTTGGGTTATGAATTATTTAATGAGTTAGAAACTTGGGCACGTGGGGAATCAAAGTGCCCAAGACAAGCTGGAATTCAAACATGTTTTGAGCCCTGAATTTTGAATTAGACCTCGATCACGGTTTTAGAAGCCAACCTGATGGGTAGGCGAAGCATTCAGAAACACTGTTTGTATGGGAAACCAATGGCAATAACTTTTTCAAAATTTGAAATTTACAAACTGTAAAAAATATTTCTAATTACATGTTAAAATACTAGTTAGAAGATTATATTATATAAACACCTGTGAAATACCAAGTGAGCTTTCCCGCGAAAACTTCATATCTTCACACGTGAAGAGATCACTCGTCGTTACAGTTACATAATAAATCGCGCCTTTGAAAGTGGCGTGGTGTTTATATAATGGTGTTTTATATAATAAACGGAATATTACATGCCCGCTTATGGATATGAATTTTATCTTCTCGTGTTTCAACTCTATATCTCACTCGTTCGCGCTCACTCGTGAGATATCGAGTTGACCACTCGAAGATAAAATTCATATCCACGCGCGGGCATGTAATATACTCTATGTATCCACTAAGGTTGGAGAATGAAACTTGACTAGAATATGCTGAGTTAATTTTTCTTACTAATTTTCCATTCTAACAGTCATTTGTCACTCTGTAATTTTTTTCCTTGTGAACCATGACTACCCAGCCATCTAACAACTTTATTTACCTATAATTTGTTTTAGGTTGACCTATGGAGCCTGGGGGTATTGTGTTATGAATTTCTAGTTGGAAAGCCACCTTTTGAAGCTGATGGCCACCGTGAAACTTACCGCAAAATTTCAAGGGTAAGAAAATAATAAATAAAAACATATCATGTTGTTAATAAATATATACCCAGCAAAACAAACAAGCTCTAAAATATACAAACATATTTATCTCCATAACTATTTCCTCAGGTTGAACTCCATTTCCCAAGTTACGTGTCAGATGGTGCAAGAGACCTCATTGCAAAGGTGAACTCACATAGAAAGAGAGAGATTAACTTAACTTATTAGTTATTTAATTTAATAGATTAAGATTAGACAAAGTAAAAACTGTGGGGCTTTTCAGATTGAATGGGTAACATTCATTTGGTGAAATGAAAATGGAATGAGGTAACTGTAACCTGCGATCAGGCGTCCTTTCTTTTTCACGGCGGGAAGGTACACCTGATACAATTACTTGAATGACTATTTGTCTGTTGCTAGTCCAGAATCTGGACTTTTGCTCTGATTGGTCAAGAAAACAAAAGGTAATTATAGAACTAAGCCATGATTGGTTACCTGTGTGGCAGAGTGATTTCCGGTCAAAGAAATGCCGCGAGCTGATGGCGACTGATGAGGCGAGCGAAGAGAGCAAGTTTGTGTCAGCTTTAAATGTTTCTCTTGAGAGTTTTGTTGTTTTGGCCGTGCTACCGACGGAATTCAGCAAGAGCGCTATAATTAGATTATATCTGCCAGTTAATTCCAAAAGTGCTGTTTTCATATGGGCAGTACAGCCAACGCCACATCAAAATTCAAAAACCACCGTTGCTTTTTTGTTGGCTTACAAAGAGGAACGGTACCTTTAACAATTGACACGCTAGATGCACAAGGATAGCATTTCTTGTTCTGCCTCTGAAACTTACTCAAGTGCTGAATAAAAAAAAAAAGGATGAGGAGGTTTCCT